>BRDA01008357.1:831-13400 GCA_036984385.1 Crenuchus spilurus | reverse complement strand
GTTATACTTCGTCATGTATTTTGTTAAAATATAACATATTACATGATATTAAAGTATTATTATTATATTAATTATTATTATTATTATTATTATTATTATTATTATTATTATTATTATTATTATATTACACTCTATTAGCCAATCAGAGTGCAGATGTGATTTAGGCTTGTGGAGAAAGGGCTGATTTATTATGTTTGAATGGATTGTTGATATTCCTTAACAATAGAAAACAAGTTCATTTTCCAATTAACAATACCATAGACAGACACACTAGCCTCAGCTGGTCTCAATAACAATTTCCAAGTCCACCTCACCCTGAGACCGTTCTCAAGTATTACAACACTAAAGTTTAAAATAACGATACTGAGACATTTTCAGCAACGTCACTGATTATTTTAATCAATCACAGCAGCCATAATTAGGCCTCAGTGGGCAAAGATGCTACCACTATGACACGAGGATCGCGAGTTCGAATCCCGGTCATGCTGTTTGCCATCAACAGCCGGGGCCCAAGAGAGCAAAAAATTGGCAGTGCTCTCTCTGGTTGGGTAGATGGCGCTCTCACTCACCCTATCACTTTCACATTGCAATGTCCGCTGGCTCAGGTGTCTAATGATTGGTCCAATCGGAGCTGGGGACCCTGTGTGCCTTCCTCCGAGCGCGTTAGGCTCTCCAGTGATGGTGTATCAGCGGGGGTTTGAAAAAGAAGCGGTGGCTGCATCACATGCAACGGAGGAGGCTTGTGCTTGTTTGCACCCTACTAAAGTCAGGGACATTGCAAAGTGATGGGGAGAGGCCAAACGGATGGGATGGGTTAACTGGCTACCACTACATTGGGAAGGGGATAAAAATGGCAAAAACCTTGAAATAAATTATAAAAAAAAAAAAATAAATAAAAAACAGCAGCCATAATTAATATATTGTCCATATCTCAGCTATTACTGGTACACTTCTCTGTGGGATTACTTCTTACCTTAAAGCAGAACTAAAATATCCTCTCAGTTAATCTCCAATTACTGGAGGTGCCCCCTGGGATCTGTCCTTGACCTTGACCTTGACCCTCACTTTTTGTTTACATGCTTCTCCCTTTCATATCACATGCAGTCATGATCTTCATATTCCAATATATGACCTGTGATACAAAATCTAATGAACAACCCAGTGTAAATATACAACAACATTCACCGACATGAATACCCTCTTAAAAAATAAGGATGCACCAATCTGACTTTTTCAGTTCTGATACAATACATATACAGTTTGCGTATTGGTCAATACTCAATACCGATCAAATAACACTGTTGAATTTATAATTTAATATACCTCATTATGTGAAAGTTGAGGCATCAGAACTGACAAATATTACAAACCTTGTAAAACAAAATAAAACAAATTTACACAGATATAAAAATGCTGAATTTCTCTTTTGGTGACTAATATAAGTGTGCAGGACATTGGCACAACATTCAAACTTAACAAAATAAATAAAATATATCAACCAAAACTGAAAATAAGTACCGGTAGCTTCACTTCATCAAAAACACACAAACAGTAATAAATCGCATTTTAAATATGGAGGGTGACTTTATAAATACAACTAATATTATAAAGATTTTTGTGACTATATCAATAACTGAACATTAAGTGGTCACACATAACAAATCTAGTACAGTACCTTCAAGCTGAATAAAATGACTGAACTCCATCAAGAAACTGTTAAAAAGTCAAACATATACACACAAGCCCGAGTTGTCCCGGCAACTCTGGGTTCTGTAACTCTCACTGAACTAGATCAGAACAGATTAACCAAAATACATTCAGACTTTCAGAGTAATAACAACATACATATCACACTAATATTCACATTAATACTGAAATTAATTGAATGAAATTAATGAAACACACACCCTCTTTGATCAATGGTGTTATATATCAGGACATTATCAAAATCATCAAGTAAAATCAAGTTTTAACATGAGGTAAATACAACCGCAGATGAACAACACATTTAAGAATATTAAATAAACAATAAATGCAGTGCAATTTATTCATTTTATGTATTTCTCTCATTTTAAGACCTGTTAAGTACCAGAGTGTAGTATCGTGATACTTAATAACAAATCGATTTCTACATTTTACACATTAAATGTGTCTTTTGAGCACTAAACAAATACACTTTTTGTATTTGTAAAAAATTGGACTAAAATCTTCCAGAAAAGCTCTACAAGCACAGCAAAACTAACCAGCAGAAAGTCTGGGTGGTTAACGTTAGGCTTCCCACAATATTCCATGTCATATTAAGTGAATACTAAGCAGCAGGACATCATCAGGATCCCACTATATACCGTATAAATCTGAGAAAGACAGAACACTGGGAATACACACAGTCCCATTTGGAACAAATACAAGACAACCAAAAATATAACCTTGTATTATTGGCTGAACTGACTGAGTCACAGGTGCAGCTCTTCCTGCATGCAGCTGTACAACACTTCTGCTTCTGTTAGTGTGTGTGTGTGTGTGTGTGTGTGTGTGTGTGTGTGTGTGTGTGTAGTTTGTTATAGGAACCAAATGCATAAAAGATGATGATGTTGGAAAAACATGCAATATTGTTCAGACATTTTCCTCTGAAAACAACTATTTGCAAAAATAAATAGATCAAAAGAAATATTTTGGTAGCTGGTGTTAAAGGAATTATTCACTCAAAAATCATACACAATTATTCATTGATCTCAGATCTCAATCAGCCAAGACATGTGCAGTCCCAATTTTGCTTCTTTCGTCTAGATCTGGAACTGCAAGGCTAACGTTGCCAACAAACACTAGACGTGAATGGTCACCTAAACCTCTTCATCTAGTCTGTGGGACTTGGAAGTTGTTCGAGAGGTTTGATGATGTATTGTTACAAAAACAACTAGGCTAATTAGGTGACTACTGAGTGCCTGTTAGTAATGTTAACCTCTCAGCTCCAGTCCTAAACTAAATATAAGTGTAAAAAATATTACTAGGTGAACCGTTCCTTTCCGGTATTTACAGTATATGGGAACACAGCACAAACACAGGAACGTAAACTTATGTAAGCGTATGTGTGTATCACGGTTTGTGTGGGTCCTCTTGGGTGTGGATGGCAGTAGAGCGGATGGAAGCCCTTGTGCTGCTTCCTCACAGCCATTCTACAACAACAACTTCCTCTTTCTCACAGAAAAAGACTCGCGTAAACAATCACACATGTCCTTCAGCAATACAGACGAGCTGAAAAGTGTCATACAGTGAAAAGACAGAAGCTGATGTATAAATTCAGCTACTTTAACATCACTCACTGTACAATCTGGACAGAAAAGCACTGAACAGTATAACCAAACACTTTGGAGTAGAACTGGGCGATACGACAATATGGATCATAACTGTGATAAACTACATCGGCGATTCTCAACTGGAGGGGACACGTTTTGGGTGGGTCACGGACAGTTACGTTTTAAAACAATTAAAAACGAAAAATAATGATTGCTTCTCTGATTTTGTACTCGTCTTTTATCTTGAAAAAAGACAGACACGCGTCAGACACATGCAGCATTCTCCTTGCCATGGTAACCACCATTCGTTTGTCCGTTACCCTTCTCTTTAAATTTGTGATATTCAGAGGCAAGATGGCAAAACGCAAATATTACCCGGAGCATTTGAAATGTAGATTTTCATTTAGACTGTGAGCAAGCTCATCGATTGGCTCTGCTGTTTCTTGTGAACGCGTGAATGGCCGTCCTGTTATCACTGCATCAAACAGTAAACGTGTAAGTTAGCCAGCAGTTTGTGTTCACCTGTCGCTGTAAGTTAAGATGTTGGACATTTGTTCTGTCTGTTTTACGTCAGCTAGACATATTTCAATATGTGAGGTTTTATATTAAAATCCATTAACATTAGAGTCTGTGTGCGTGCGGCTACCAGTCTGTGATAAGCCATCCATTTACATGCCTCTAAATTTAGCCATTATCAAAATAATTCAGAATTTCTGCTTATTTTTACTCAGAAATGGGGTATAATTTTATGTAAACGATGTCTGTTGACCATACAGTCCAAATATAAGTGTAAAATTGGTGGCAGTGAGAATTGGATGATAATTTTATGCTACATGCTACACTTCATAAATATTAAATAATAATTCATTCATTCATTCATTATCCCACCCGCTTAATCCATATCAGGGTTGCGGTTAGTCCCCTACTTTATTAATGATAAATATAAACTGTATTATTTTATTATTAATAACTTAGTTATTATTAGTATATTATTAATAGTAACGAGAAAAATATAAATCATAATTTGTAAGTAATGTATTGTAATTATAGTCATTAGTTAATGATAGTATTGTAATTCATAATATTAATTTATGTTCCAGCACCCCCGCCCCACCGGTCATGTCCCCCCTGAAATCTCAGGGCTAATTTAAAAAAAATTAATTTGTTTGGTTTGCATTCATTAAAAGTGGGTCATGATTTAATGACCAAGAGAAAATGTGAGTTTCGGGCTAAGACCATTTGAGAACCCCTGAACTACATCAAAATATGTTTTTCTGAGCAGATAACCGATCCCAAAATGGATTTCTAATGGTTTCATGACAGTATAATTATTAGGGTTGTCATGATACCAGAATGTTGATGTCAAGTGGGATATCACGATACTCAATACCAAACCGATACTCTGGCTAGAAACAAAAAACACTCATTATTGTCTTTAATGTCAAATATTTATTTGATAGAACACAGACATTTCTACACTTTCACATTTTAACTAACATGTCTGTTCTAAAATGTAATCTCTGTAATTCATACAGCATACAATCCATGTCAACAAATTACAGCAAAATACAGCAAAATAGTGAAACTAATTTAAAAAAATTATTGAAAGCACTGAAAGTTATAGACCTGAATGCCAAATTTAAGTACTGAAAAGTTTCTCTCTAATACTCTAATAATTTGTCCTGTTTATTTGGAATTAGTGCAGCACAGCACATAAAATGTTGAATACAAATCACTTAATTTATAGATTTGGGTAGTATTTTTTAAATGTTGGCTTATTTTGTCTCTTCTGATGTCAGAAATATATATCAGAAATCAATTGTACAGCATATTCTGTTGCGAAAGAAAAAATTTATGTTTCAATTTGCCATTTCGCCCACCTCTACTCCAAAGCTGCCGTATATATGAGCCTAAGATCACCAAGACCAATACCTAGCATCAGCCAGAAAGATTTAAAGCCCAGCTTTGGACTGAATAGTTCTCTAGAGTGATGGAGCTCAATGCAATGCATTTGCACTGAGCTGGAAGCCAGAACTAACCACCTAACATCTATACATGATCTCACAAACGCTCTCATGGCTGAATACAATTAAATCCTCACAGCAAGTGTTCCAAAATCACATGTAAAGTCATTTGAGAAGAGAAACAGGGCAAACTACCTCTTAATACCATTGATTACAGAAGATAAGGATTACAGATTGGATAGTGTCTGCAAACTTTTGGACATAGTGTACAGGTCAACTTTTTAAAAATAATGAAATTTTTGGATGCACTAGTATAGTGTAGGTGTCAAATGGCAGTTTAAACAGCTCGTGTCAATAGTCGCTATCACCTTACGGCTTTAGTTACTTGGCTCAGGCTTGCCACCTGCGTTTATAATGCTCACACCAAGAGGTTACTTATTCATCAGCACAGTGCCAAACCAGGTGCTGAACTTGACTTTACCTACCTCATATGTAGTAGATCAGCCAAGACATGTTTGGAGTCCACATTTTGCTTCTTTAGTTGAGCAGGGGCCTAACCAACATCCACTAGTCTGTGAGACATTTGATAAGATCCATCAAGTCTTGGTGATGTATCTTTACAGAAACAAACTAGGTGACTATTGGGTTAAAGTGTTTCCTAGTCCTCTGTTTGACTAAAGAAGCAAAATTTGAACTCTAAACATGTCATGGCTGACCGAGGTAAGTGTAAATATGATTTCTGGCTGAGTCATTCCTTTTAAAGAAGCAGTTTAGAGAAATGTCAGCTCTGGACTCAAGCCTAAGCTACGGTACTGTTCTACAGTACCATCTACACACAGAAAGACCAACACCAGCAGCACCGTCACCTACCTACTCCACTCTTCTCATAATGACGGAGAGATAAAAGGCAGATAAAGATAACCAGTCCTGGCTGAAGAACACATCTCAGCTTCATGAAGTTTCCCCTTTTCTCTGAGAAACTGCCCTGCTGTCTCTCTGTGCTCAGCTTGATGTGTATTTGTCGTAGCTGTGATTGCGCAATAACAGCAGATGATGAAGTGAACAGGACCTTTCAGAGCCAGGATTTAAAGGAACAGCTGAGCTTTTACTCAAAAAACACAGTTTTGTTAACTATGTGCTTTGAAATATCACATGGAATAAAATTTGCACCCTGTAAGCTTTAATGGGGTATAAATTCCCACCAAAAATGAGCAAAACTCAACAAGATCACATCTTGAACCCTACATCCACCACTTAAAACACAAACATGCTGCATCTCATTATTATTATTTTTCATTACTCAGTGAATGTCTGTCAATATCTGGAGATATTAAAGCATGTGGAAATATCTTTGTAAAAGTACATCAAAATAATGAGTTAATGTCTGAAAAATGCCAGAGTATGTTAATGTGATCTCAAATGAATGACTTTATCTCTCAAAATAGCAACTTTGTACATTATAATAAGCTAATATATCAAACATAATGAACTTATATCTGAGAAATTGTCTTTGTATTTTACAGTAATAAAACAGCATCCCAATATCTCTTTTACCTAATGTCAAAAGTAACGTGATTATCTCAAAATATTGAAGTTAATATATCAAAAAATAATAAATACAAAAACTGCCTTAGTTTCCTGCATTATTTAATGCAATATTGTGGAATTTCAAGATAGAGTTAATATGTCAAAAAATAATTGGTTAATATCTCAAAATAATTACCTTGTATGTTAAAAATAATGAGATAATATCTCAAACTGATTATATGTTAATAATGCAGTAATTAGCTTATGACTTAAAACTGCTTACATGTCTTAAAATAATGTGGTAATCTCAATATAATGAGTTAATATCTATAAAATAATGAGTTAATATGACAAAACTATGAGCTCATATGTAAAAAAAAAGTCTAAGTAATTTAACATGTGGTGACAATATTAAAATAATGTGACAATATCTGAAAACCTGCCTTAGTGTTATAATCTCAAGAAAAAGAGTTGATCTCTCAAAAATTGCATTTGTGTTTAAATGCAACGAAACTGCATTTAATAAATCAAAATAATGACCTTTTATGTTAGCACAATGAGATAATAATCTCCAAAAATTATTGTATTATTATTACTAATACAATTCATTAACATCAATACTGTAATACAATTGATTTTGTATTTTAATGTGATTTGGTCAAATTAAAGAGCTAACATGTTTTAAATAAAGGCATAACAGTTATTTTATAATGCAGAGAACGACATTATGTGGTGGATGTTTGTATTTGAGCTGTAAGAGGTGTTTAGTCAGTTAACGGTTAAACTTTGTACAAAACAGAAGTGACAGCAGAGACGATAAGTTCGAACATTTTGTTTTTGTGTACTTTTATCAAAAAGTGTAGAAACGGTATGTAACGAGCTGTACAGCCTTTTAGCATACAAAACAATTATCTTTTTAAAAACCCAACCGAAACCAAACAGAGGCACTGACCTAAACCCAGTTTAACAGAGCCGGACTCAGGGCCGAACACAAACAGCTTGCAGAGCTTTCTTACCTGCCATTAATGTCAAAAGGCAGAGTCTGGTCCTCTCCCACTACCGAGTCCATTACAGCGCTGAAATATCCCACATTAAATCCACAGTGAAGTCAGTTTCCTTACATTTCTATCTTTAGTCTCGGAGATAAACACCCACATTCAAAGCAGAGTTTACTGCCGCCATTTTACACACAGTGACGTCACAGCGCGGCTGCAGCTTTGGGTACAGTGGGCGGGGTCATACACAGACCATACCCCACTCCTTCTGCGATTGGCCCAAACAAATCGAGTCTTCAAGCTTATTGGTTGTTTTGGTACGAAGTATAACGTTCATGTAAAGTTTTATTTTTCATATTTATTTTATATTTTAAACACATTTAGAATTATAAATATATGTAAAAGTAATATAACATACATCAAATAAACCAGCATTAAAAAATACTTAAAAATATACAAACCATTATTCAAAGTACATTTTGCATTTCATTTTGAAATCAAGGTCCCAGAGTCCAGAGTATACACACAATCCTAGCTGCATGAGATCTAATGTGAAGTTTACACGGTCAGTGATTGTTTGGGGAGCCAAACCTGTTGTTGTTGGTCCATTGTGTTATATCAAGTCCAAAGTCAATGCAGCCGTCTACCAGGACATTTTAGAGCACTTCGTGCTTCCATCTGTTGACAAGCTTTATGGAGATGAGGATTTAATTTTCCAGCAGGACTTGGCACCTGCCCACACTGCCAAAAGTACCAATACCTGATTTAATAATCACAGTATCACTGTTTGATCGGCCAACAAACTCACCTGACCTAAAGCCCACAGAGCATCCATGAGCTATTATTGTCAAGTGGAAGATGAGACCCTAGATCTAACAGTGCCACAGGCTGATCACCTCCATGCCATGCCATGCCACACTGATGCAGTAATTAATGCGAAAGGAGCCCTGACCAAGTATTGAGTGCATATACTGTACATACTTTTTAGTAGGCCAACATTTATCTATTAAAAATCTTTTTTTAATTGGTCTTATATAATATTCAAATTATATGATACTGACTTTTGGGTTTTAATTGGCTGTAGGCCAAAAATCATCAGCATGAAAAGAAATTAACACTTGAAATAGACACTCTGTGTGTAATGAATCTATATGAGTTCATTTTTTAACTGAATTACTGAAAAAAATAAAAACATTTAGATGATTTTGAGATGCACTTGTACATAAAACCATTCAGATAAATTGTGGAGTCATGCTGCCCCCTACTGGCCACCACCTCCTTGTATCTATACTCAATGTATAAAGACCTATAGGTGCACTTTGTAGTTCTATAATTACAAGGAGGTGGAGTTAATGTTATGGCTGATGGTGTATATCAATACACTTTTTCCCATAATGATAAAGTACAATAACACAACATCAACACAAAGCTTCAGTTTGCTTGAATAATTTATTAAATTTCCAGTGTTCCTCTTTAAAATAAATATATGGAAGAATTTTTAAAGAAAAACAAAATTAAAGCAAAAGTCTTTACAATCCGTACATTTACATCAGAGAACCCTGGAGAACCAGGATGGCATACATTCTGCACCGAACACGTAAAACCCACAAACACAGTCAATGTGTCTCCGTGACAATCACGCTCCTCAGTGAGGAATTACTGAAGTACATTACTAAAATACTGTCAGCAGCCATTGAAAAGAACAGACAACAGTGAATGTGAGGACAGAGAGAGTGGACGGAAAGAATCCAGCTACAGCAGCCAGAGAGGAAGGAGGACAAAGAAAGGAGTGAGACAAAGTGTTCTTCCATGGTAAAAGCTTTTAAAATGCCAATAAAGAAAGGCCAGCACAGACTGTCTTCACTTCAGCATTCAAACATGTCAACTAGACACACACACACACACACACACACACTCTGCATTCCTTCTCATGTGCGTCTGCAGTCATCTTGTTTGTAGTGTTGCACATAGCGCTGGACTTGGCGCCAAAGTGAGCATCATTCATGAACGAAAACAGCAGCATGTAGAGAAACATGGGACACTTAACACACATCCACACACACTTTAGTGACCAGAGTAGAGTCTGTGTGCGTGTGTGTAACTTCAGTAGTGAGGTGAAATAATACTACAGTAAAAAAAATAAACAAAACCCATGACTTCCCCGAACTGAAAAAGTGCCACATGCAGAGATTCCTGCCATTTACACAAAAAAACACTGAAGAAAGTAAACCTCAACACATTCATCATGTTTATAATGCTCTACTGTCAATCAAACACACACCCCACCACCTCCACGGCTGACGCTGGGTGTGCATATGTCACATGATTGGTCACGTGATTGGCGAAGGCAGAGTGTAGAATGCAAATCAAGGCAGCCCGGTGATAGCGTGGTTCCGCAGGCCGACGGGTTTCTCTGCCCGAGATACTCAATGAGCACACCCGCTCAATCGCGTCCATACTAAACACGGCCAATGGGAAGGCTAAGGAAGCAGCTGGAGAGCCAATAAAGGTGTAGACAGACCTGCTTTGGTAGCCAGCCGGAGAGCAGGTGGAGGTGTGGGGAAGCTGGTTCTTTAGCCAATACGGATACATAACTAGTGGACTGAGCAGGACGAGCATGCTGGGTCACTTCCTCTTAGAGGAGCTGGGCCGTTTGACCTGCCACAGGTGGTTGTGGATGGTGATGGCGTCCACGCTCACAGACACGGTCTTGGTGGGGATGACGGTAAACTGCTTTCGGTCGCTGCTGTACTTGAAGAGCTTGTCGATCATCTTGCGAGTGATGGCACGGGGGCCCGTGCCAGCCAGCTTCAGGATCTCCTCCGTATCCGGAGCGAAGGCGTAGAGGGCCCGGAACTGGCAGCCACCATCACGGAACAAGATCATCAGGTGATTCGACTCGCAGCGCTCAATTTCCTGTTCATAGACAACAAACATTTGATAACTTCTATGAGCTCCACCCACAGAATTGTTCTTTAGGAGATACTGCCACTGTCAGCTTAATGCCAGGATCAGATCACAGCATAAAACTTGAAATTAATTATTCTGGGTTCAAGTGTGGATGTGCTGCATGGTCTCACCTCCAGGACGGTATTCTTCTGCGCTTCATTAACCTTCCCGGCCAGACAGCAGTGAGCAATGGCGTTCTGGATGATCGGCTTATTGGACTTAGCGCTGGGTTCTTTAAACAACCTCGGACCTGAGACACACACCAGGTGGGGGGGAAGGGAGGAGACACAGAGACAAAAAGAGACGGAGAGAGAAAGAGAGAGTCAGAGTGTCAGTGAGAGGCAGTGATTATGTATGTGAATGAGTGTGTATATATACTGTACAATGCTATGCAAATGTTTTAGGCAGTCCTGAATAGTTAGATTAAAAAGCTTTGTATTTTGGCAGGAAGTGTTTATATGCACACAAAAAAAACAAATATTAGAATAAACTAAAAAAGGAAAGTTTATGAACAAACTTTAAACTGGTTTGAAAAAGTGCAAAAACATTGAACAAAAGTTAAATTATGAAATTGAATCTAAAAAAGTAAAAGACTAAATATATGGCTACCTTAAATCAAACTTAATTTCAGTGTTACCTTAAATATAATAAAGGAAATGGTTGATAAAATAGGAAAAAACTGCACTAATGTTAAAAAGAATTCATTAAATGCTAGAAAGCTTTAAAAGTAAATTGACTCACCTTTAGTTTGCTAGGCAGTTACCATAGTATTCCAGGTGGTTGCTAAGGTATTGCTAGGCTGTTGTTATGGTATTTCAGGTGGTTGCTAAGGTGTTGGTCGATGGTTGTTATGGTGTTGCTACATGGTTGCTACAGTATTTCAGGTGTTTGCTAAGGTGCAGCTAGGTGGTTGCTATGGTATTTCAGGTGGTTGCTAAGTTGTTGCTAGGTGGCTGCTCTGGTATTTCAGGTGGTTGCATTGGTACCCAAGGTGGTTGCTAAGCTGTTGCAATTTTATTTCAGGTGGTTGCTATGGTATTGCTAGGCAGTTGCTGTGGTATTTTAGGTGGTTGCTAAGGTGTTGCTATGGTACCCAGTGTGGTGGCTAAGGTGTTGTTAAGCTGTTGCAATGGTATTTCAGGTGGTTGCTAAGGTGTTGCTAGGTGGTTGCTATGGTATTTTAGGTGGTTGCTAAGGTTTTGCTGGGTGGTTGCTCTGGTACCCAAGATGGTTGCTAAGGTGTTGCTTATGTTATAATTCTGCTTTACAGTCTGTAATGTTAAGCATTATAAGAGGAGCAGGTGAGACACTGCAGCTGCGGCCCTGCACGTGGCTCCTGTTGTGTGAGAATACGCCAGCTTGGCCTTTAAAGGTCACACTCGTTAAGAACATTCCACCAATTAATTTTCTATGGGGAAAATTTATTCAGGAATTGTACGAAATCCGTAATTCTGATTTGGCCAAAAAGTGAAATCCTAAATCGACAATATCAGATCTACGAATTTCCAAAAAGTGGTGTTTCTAGCTCAAAAATAGTGACTTCTACAGCTGTGGGACAAAAGTTTAGAGACACATTTTGCAGGATTCCAATGGAACCAAAAAACGGTGTTTGAACGATGATTTTCCGAAATCCTTAAGAAAGATCGCTCCAAAAAACACAAGCAACCTATTCAAGTATAGGTGCGACAATGGTGCTGAGTAGGGCTGCCACGATTAGTCGACTAGTCACGATTATGTCGACTATAAAAATAACTAATTTAATAGTCGATGCGTCGTTTTTGTTTTTACTTTCGTTTTCTCTCCAAACTGCTGTGTACTCACCTTTTACTGCTGAGTCTTCC
>BRDA01008356.1:33569-47746 GCA_036984385.1 Crenuchus spilurus | reverse complement strand
TATCAGACTGTAGTCCATCTGTTTCTCTGTATACTGTGTTAGCCTCCTTTCAGACTAATGGACTAATAATAATAATAATAATAATAATAATAATAATACATTTTAATTATTTTTTTAAAATTTTAATGAAAGTACTTTGAGAAGAGATAGATCTTTAGTTGGACTTTAAAGATGGAAAGATCAGAACAGAAGAAGGTGAGAAGTTCCAGAGGGTGGGGGCAGCAACAATATAAGACCTGCCCCCCATAGAGGAGAGTCTGAACCTAGGAACAACCAGAAGACCAAAATCAGATGACCTCAGATGGGGTATAGAGATGGTATGTATGAGAGCAGAGAGAGAAGTGAGAGCTAGACTATGCAATGCTGTATGAGTTACAATGAGTAAACGAGTATAGAAAGAAGGAGGTGGTTTTAATGTTATGGCAGAAAAAACTGAGTATAACAGTTGATGCTGATCAGAGAAAACGGATCATTTCTGATGCTACTTCTAAATGCTAACCTTTATGTATGCTTTTAAAGTGAGAACAGAGTGGCATCCGACTGTAAACCCACTTTTCAATGCATCAATCAAATGTGCTGCCCAGTTTCCAAAGAATGAGACAAATATAAAGATAACCTATATGCTAAAATAAAGCAGGGTGCATGCACAGTACAGCTCAGTGCAATTTTAGAAAGCATGACTTCAAGACTATATAGTTTCAGAAAATGAAAACGCACTGTACCATCACATCTTTTGAAAGCTTAGAATACTGGGACACCTTGTATTCACTTTGATGCCACTGTGGCTATAGACATTACAGGAAGAATTTCAATGACTCCAACAAAACAGGTCAATCATATACTCTTTTGTACAGAAAATGAACTGCAGCCTTTGAAATATAATAAGTCATTCATTTGGAATGTATGCCAACCTTGTAATGTTTCCAGGTAGCACAACAATATTAGGTTTTCAGTTAATGAGCCCATATTCTGCTACAACAGTCAGCTACAAATCAAAATGAGCAGAGCACGTGTCATGTAACACTGCACTCATACTGTAGTAAAATGTTTTATTGATTTTTTTAAGTTATGATGCCATATACAAAAAACTTAAATATGGTATTTTTGGTATTTCATGTGCCATAACATTTATACAGCCAACATAGTATGGATTTTTATCCAATGTATTAAATTGAGCAAATAAACAGTAACTGTGCATTAAAATGTGCTGACATTTTATTCTCTAACTCTAAAAGATCAAAGGATTCCTCAGCTTGCCACAATGGCTGAACCACTAAGCCTCCAGGAGCCCTGAAATGGTGCTGTGGCAGGACATGGATGGAATACAGACTATGGCAAAAACATGGCATGACAATGCAAGGTAGACATTACAGGAAGTGTGATGAGAATACATGGAAGACAGTACACCTATGAATGACAATACAAAGCTGTGAAGACGTATAATGACTGACCAGGACTTTGAGACACAAGGGAGGCTAAATAGCAACCATTCAAGACAGATAATGCAGCAGGGCTGTGCAATGACATTACGTAACTAGAACTGGAGACATGATGTGAATGTAAACAAAAGCACATGGACAAAGACTGGGACAAGGACGAGGCTATGGAGGGAGGTTCACAAGCCCTTTAGCTAAGGGTGGTTCTCTGAGGAACTCTTTGGGGAACTCTGAACTGAAGAATGATGCTGGATAGAACCCAGTGAGGTTCCTACAGGAGCTCCTGGAGTATTAACAGTCTCTTCAGTAAGCCATTTGCTATGGGAACGTTTCTGGATGCATTTAAAATGAATTTTAACTTGACATTGGACATTTGAGACCCTTTGTAAAGGTTTTACACTGTGTAAATACTGTAGCATAACTCACTTTCATGTAGAAAATCAATCAAATATGCTGTTTAACTTGGTGTGCCAAAACCTGGTACTTTTGGACTAATACAAGTAAAATCCCCCAATCGATATTTCACTATACCACCTTATTTATAACAAAGTACAAATACATAAGTAAGCCAAAATCAGAAAGTTGACCAATAGTATTGTTTTATAAATATATAAATTAACTTTATGAACAAATGCGACAGCCACGTTTGGACCAGAGATGCAACAATAAGTTGTTTTGACCAGCCTGCTTGCAGAATTGCTGTGCTGTTGAAAAACAGCAAACTGTACTTTCCAATTGAAATAGCACTCAGCTTGGTGCCATCATAGGAAACACAGTCTCTGGGTTTGGACGAGGAGGTAACAATATGGCCCTGGATAGAAGTCATTTCCCAACACAAGTGTCCTTATGGACGAGGTCATGGATGCTTAAAATGGGCTACAGATAAAGCAATCATCTGAGGGGAAAACCAAAAAAAACAGTCCATCTCCAAAGGCATCAGGCCCTATTTTCCTGAAGATCTTCTGCATTATGTTTGTGTTGAGGTGGGTGGAAATATTAGTGATGAAAACCCACTTCAGATCCTTTAGTCAGATACAGCAGAAAGACAAAACATGTTTGATAATCAAAAGAGGCCTCAATTACTGTGTGTATAACTTGTAATCAACTTGTAGGAGTTATTGTGTGTCAAAGGCAAAGTAAAAAATACCACCAATGATCAGTAGTGTACAATTAACAGGGATGTAGTAGTGGCATGTTAGTGTGTTGGGGGCTAAAAGTGACAGCAGTGTTGCTGGCAATTTGCCACAAAATTGAGCCCACAACAATAGTTCATTGCCTAAATTATATCTGCCCTATTATGATCATGTGGTGAACTGGTCAATGTTGTGCAGAAAACAGTAACAACCCTAATTATATCTGATTAACCATGGTTAGTCAATAGTACTAACACAATAGAAGGAGGACTACAGTCAGTAGTTACATACAGTAGAACCTCGGTTATCGTTTGCCCTGGTTATCATACAATTCGGTTATTGTCAACTTTTTTCTGGAAAATTTGATCCCAGTTATCGTTCATCCGCTCGGTTTCCTTTAACATGCCCACGTGACTTGCCGCTAATTTTGCGAAAACAAAGCATCCAATCAGGCATTCATCATTCATTCTGGCTTTGTTTCTCATTGATCATGCTCAAAACAAACTAAAACACGTCACACTAAAGTGACGGTGTGCAACGCTACTGCCTGAAAACAGGTGCGAAAAAACAAATGGCGGCCAAGAACAGATGTACAAAACAACCTGCCAGCTAGACCACATCGGCATGCTCTAAAACTGAGCATAAACCTGTAATAGTGATGTTAAATGTTCATTTATCCATTTCATTAGTCTTTTGGATTTATTAGGCGTCTGAGCACGAAGTGGTGGAATAGGAACCCTATTGTATTTGTTAAGAGTTTTTCTTATTATTTCTCATTGTTTTCTGTATGCAAAACTGTAGTTATTTTATATAAAATGTATTAATATTTTGGAGAGTCTGAGATTCATTGGATTTACATTATTTCTTATGAGATATATTGCTTCAGTTATCATTCGTTTTGGTTATCATAAAACATAGAAGGGGTTAATGACGAAAACCGAGGTTCCACTTGTATATGTAAATATGATCCAAAATGCAACTGTACTGGTCTGCAAAAAATGTCTCTAATCACTGAGGTCTGTTATGAAGTCCAGTAGGATTCTTCAGACTTGTTCTTATCATCTTAGTGTTTAGCCAAGAAGAACCTAAATGTGATTCTCTTGACAGGATGTGGATAAGCTATCAGTGCAAGGTTCTGCAGGCTGAAGGCCAATGTACCATCCATTGTAGCATTGTACTAGTTAGACTATGCCTCCAGCAAATGGGTGCAGAAGTGATGAATGATTGTTAGAGGAGAGAGATCACTGAAAACGTCAGGAGGAGTTCTGGTCAGTTTCAGTTACAGAAAATTCTAAATGGTTCACAAATTCTCAAGCAATTCATGCATAAATTTGACCTAAAAACAACAAAATCAATCAAATGAGTCAGAAATATTAGACTTGGTTGGTTGTTTATTGGGGAAAATATCTAATATCACATGTCTGTGAGTAGGAAAAGTATGTGAACCTTTGATTTAAGTATCTAGTGTGACCCCCTCAACTGCAATAACTAAACATTTCCGGTAACTGTTGATCAGTCCTGCTCATCAGCTTTGGAGGAATCCATGAACTGCTTGCTTCAGGTTCTTCCACATTTTAATTGGATTAAGGTCAGGAATTTTACTCGCACAATACAAAACATAAGCTTTATTCTTCTTTAATCATTTTTGGTAGAAAAACTTGTGTACTTAGGGTCATCTTGCTGCATTCTCTTATTATTCAGTTCACAGAAAAAATTAGCTGGTATCATTTGAAATTCATTATTCCTTTAATGACGGCAAACTGTCCTAGTTTAGATACAGCAAATGCAACAGGACTAAATCATGAAACTACCACCACCATGTTTCACACATGGAATGAGGTTTTTATGCTAGAATGCAGTGTTTTCCTTTCTCCAAACACTCATTTAAACCAAAAAGATCTATTTTGGTCTCATCCATCCACTCAACGTTTTCAATACCATTCTCAGTTTTCCGTGTGATCTTTAGCAAACTGCAGACAGGCAGCAATGTCATTTTTGGAGAGCAGTGGCTTCTTCCTTATATACATATATATGGAAGAAATCCATTTGTAGACTGTATATGGAACTTAACACATGCGGATCCTGGCACTGAAGCAGGTAGAAAGCTCTGGAGGACTGACCATACCATAGCTATGGCAACACTGTTGTGTATTAATTGCACTAATAGTCAGACTCAGTTGTTGAAGGCCTGTTTGCAGGTCACAGATAGGCGAGGTCATCTCTGATTACGAGCTGAAATAGCACATCTATAAAGAGATTCGGACTATGCTTACACAGAACAGATGGAAAGAGAAATTGCCCTTATAGTGCATTATTCAGACCCATCTTAGAGGAATGGCTAATAAGTAAAAATGACCAAATTGGCTGCTGTGAATTTATTTCAGCATGGAGCATTCTCAATGCATCCAGTAGCTTAAATTATTCACCAATTAAGTAAGTTAATGAGCTAAAGCAGACAGCACATATACTTTTTTTTTTTTTTAAAGTGAACAAGAGAGATGCTTTCATAATGTATACCACAAAAAGCTAATGACAATATTAGCCTATTCCTAGGCCTAATTACAAAAGTGGGCTCAGCAAAAAGGCTGAAACTCAGAGTAATACCCACGACATGAAAGGAAAATAAATAAACTATGATTATAATGTGAATGGTCTACTCACAACAACACGGATCGTGAAATAGGTCAGCTTACATAAGAGAGATTTTTGTGGTGATGGTCACCCTTTATTTACCTAAATTGGTGATATCAGTCTCAAACCTACATTTTGAACGGATCTATTCTCCTATTTTCAGAGGTTCAAACAGCATTCTGACTAAACACTGGCTTTAACAATGCAACTGTAAATGTCGTCCCTTAGTGGTGACAGAGGATTACTGCAGACTCGTCTGGTAATAATGATATGTTAAAGAAAACTGCATGTTCTCAACCCTTACATGGATATTATACAGGACTGTTAGTAAACATTCTTGTCAATCTGTTTGTATCAGTTGAGCTATAAAGAAAAAGAAGAAAAAACGTTAGGGCACGAAGTAACGGTCAACAATTCAGAGGTAAAACTGAGGGATGTTGAAAACAATGGCCAGAAAAAGACTGGCTAAATATTACCAAACACAATTCCATCCCACATCTGTATGGAGGCGAAAGCTGTTGCTGAAACTAAAAGGTCACCATCACACTCTTTTAGCAGGCTGTCACGTCTACTAGCTGTCTCCGCAGGCTACAGTGGACCGTCATGACATTCAGTGGAGAAACAGTAGCACTGGTTACTTTTCTTAAGAAGTCTTGAGCTGAAAATAAACTTCCAGAATGTACTGCCTAGGACTACAACATAAATACAAAAAACTCTAGACAGGAGCCATGCACTACAAACAGCATACTACTACTATCACTACTTCTGCTGCAACTACTACCACCACAGCAACTACTTCTACCACAAAGCAGGCTTTCTCAGTTTAGTCAGGTAACGCAAGCCCAAACTCGAACCTGTCCAAAGAGAAAAGAGCAGCAGGACGTCCATATTGGTCAGTCCTCAAAGTATGGCTTAAACTATCTGGCTAACTTGGAAATCCTGCTTTGTGGAATACCCCCCAGGTCTGTTGCTCTATTTAATTTCACCGCTCTAGAAAATACGACTAGTGGGCCCAACCCACTTAAATATTTGTGAGAGGAGAATTCCCTCAGACGGTAGAACCCATTCGAATCCTCCCGAATCTCCCGATTAGCCATTCCGGCTCTGAGTAGTACTACATATGCTACTAATACTAAAACCTTCAGCATTTTGCATTTAATTCATGTAGTTGCTGTATAAAAACCCTAAGATTAGGATATGCATATTCACATAAAATTCATATAAATACAGTGGACTGTTAAAAGTATAGTAAACACAATCCCACCAGATTATTTTCAATGTAGTGAAAATAAAAAGGGAAAGGTGATTCGTGAATCTTAGTAACCAACACGTCCGTTCATTATTCATTCCGAGTCAGTAGGTGGCGCTGTCGTACAAAGACGGAGAATTTAGCTCAGCTGAAGGACACTAGAGAGTGCGTCCTCTTTAAACGGGAGTGAATGGAGTTAAACAGCTAAAACGTTGATTACATTTTTTTCTAGCTCTTCATGCGCAACATATACATTTTTACAAAGTATGCAAACATTTACAATTAAATGATCTATGAAAATTAGCATATATTACTGTGTTTTACTGAAACAGTCCGATTGTGTGCAGAAAAACGTTAGCATTTCGGCTACAGAGTGCTGATTGGTTAGCATTTTGGCTACTGAGTGTTAATTGGTTGTGCTCGCACACAAGGTGTGGTTTTAAATCCTTGGCGTTTACAGGCACGTAAAATATGACGGCAGTGCTGAAATGTTTTCAGTAGTTCTGTTTTTGTTGGGGAAATTGTGTATCAGTGTGTATAAATGATTAAAGATGGACAAAATCACAATTTTGCACAAAAGCTCTGTAGGAGCCCGTTCATTTTTAAACTTCATCGGGAGCGCCCTCTAGCGTTTGACAAACCAGGAAGACATTATCAGGTGGATAGTCTCCTCAATAGAGTTGCCAGGTTCTCGGAAATTCCACAAAACAGGGATATTTTGAAAACGCTGTCGCGAGTGAACAGCTGCGGTTGAAGTGCATTTGATCGATTCTGTCTTTTGTTATATTTAATAGTACTACTAATATACAAAGTGTTTCAAACGCTTAGATATTACAATAAATACTAATATACAACAATAAGATTAATAATAATAGTAACCTAAACATAGCAGTACAGCGTTACTTTTTTAAAGCTTCTTCTATTGTATGTGACTATTTTGGGCTATTTTCAGCTTGTGTCGGGCGGATTTCTGTCTTACAACGTTTAGAGATTTTTAGGGGGATCTGGCAACCTTGTATAGAGCGCCTCTGGTTGGAGCGGAAACGGAGCTGTTGTGTTTCAGCTGTAACTACAAATTGGCAGGGTTTTGTGTAATGTTATGCACAGATATGGAAATAATTGTCGACTAAAAGAGACACGTCTGTAATCGAACATTTCCTTCGCTGTGTAGGTTTGTTTTGAGGTAAGATCTTTGAATAACATTTGAAGTGGCCTCACCCTGGTCCGGTGTGACATTACTGAACGTTAGCATAGCTAAATGTTAACTAGCTAATGTTAAAAATTTCGCTCTCTCTGATCAGACGTCTGATTAAACTCTTAAAAGTGACAGAATTTGGAGTTCAAAGCGCAGATGATCTGTGTACTCTTAGCTCAACGTCCAAACTGTTATTTCTGATAGCTAACAGCTAGCAGAATATGATCCTTTTTGACAGAACCTCATCACAACGTTCCACGAACGTAGACAACGTTGTCAGAACGTTGAAGCAGCGTCATCGTGTCACAACGTGTCAGGTCGTCAGTTATGTAACTGAGGCTCCAAACGTCTGATAGAGTAACAGTGTGTTATTACCTGTGCTGGCAATTGTATAAACTGTTATTTGTGAATTGTTTTATCAACTGGTCGACTGCCTCTGATGTCATACTCGGCCGACTGCCTGTGAAGTCTGTGACTGCACCTTCCATTTGTAATGAAGAAACTGTTCAGTATGGATAGGAGGACTGATACTGCATGGGCATGGTGGCGATGGTCAAATTGACAAAGATGTGGAAAAGCAAAATGCTAGAACGGAAAATGAGTTACTGATGTACCTTAAATTCCACAAGTTACCTTATTTTGGTCATGTGATGAGGCAGCACATGAGAGCATTGAAGGAAGTTTTATTACAGTACATGTGGAAAGAGTCTGTAGACTGGAAGACCCAGAATAACCTTGATAAATAACATCAAGACATGGACTGGATTATCAGGTGCTAGCCTGCTACAAGCAACGAGAGACAGATGGCATTGGAGAGAAGTGACTCGTCTGTGCAGCCTACCATCGCGAAGTGATGACGGCGTGTTACAGGACATTTTTTTGTGTTGGTATCTGCAACAAAACAGAGAGACTGTTCAGTATTTCAGTAAGAACACATACTGAGACTAACGGCTTTTCTGCTGATCAAAATAACAATGCATTATATGTCCACATTTTCTGCTACTATGTTTCTTTTACTATGTAAAAATGCCAAAAAAATAAAAGTTTTAACAGTATCATTGTCAGCATTGGTATTAGGATATTAGTTTGGGAATTACTTTGTATATGAACAGAAGGAAAAATTTGTGGTATTGCCCACCCCTACTGTTCAGTGCTTCCCAAATCCAGAGCTGTATGTGCACTTGAATCACATGATTGACAAATGATCCAGTGCTTCATGAGCATGTTTAGGACCTTTGGAGCAGGGAAAACAATGTGTACAGTTAAGATTGCCTGTAAGACTGGAGCTGTAGCAGAGGTACAGTGGACAATGTTTTTGAATTCTTTGTTGCTGTAAATGTCACATTTTGTTGTGATAAATTTAAGCATTAGTCCCAATTCACGGTCACCAGTGAATGTATTCAGATATACATATATAAACAAAAAAACTATGGAAACTGAATATGTTTTGAAGTTGGGAAGCAGTGCCAAATGTAGATCGTACAGTGATGCTTGAAAGTTTGTGAACCACTTACAATTTTCTATATTTCTGCGTAAATATGACCTAAAACAACATCAGATTTTCACACGTTTGATCTTTGTTGGTTGACCACTCCTGAGGAGGGTAACGATGGTCCTGAATTTTCTCCATTTGAACACAATCTGTCTGACTGTGGATTGGTGGAGTCCAAACTCTTTAGAGATGGTTTTGTAATCTTTTCCAGTCTGATGAGAATCAACAACTCTTTTTCTGAGCTCCTCAGAAATCTGCTTTGTTCATGCCATGATACACTTCCACAAACATGTGTTGTGATGTGCAGACTTTGATAGATCCCTGTTCTTTAAATAAAACAGGGTGCCCACTCACACCTGATTGTCATCACATTGATTGAAAACACCTGACTCTAATTTCACCTTCAAATTAACTGCTAATCCTAGAGTTTAACATACTTTTGCCTCTCACAAATATGTCATATTGGATCATTTTCCTCAATAATTAAATGACCAAGTATCATATTTTAGTTTTATTTGTTTAACTGGGTTCTCTTTATCTACTTTTAGGACTTGTGTAAAAATCTGATGATGTTTTAGGTCATATTTATGCAAAAATATAGAACATTCTAAAGGGTTCACAAACTTTAAAGCACCACTGTAAAGATATTGACTATTAAAGTATTGAACCTCTATTAAACCTCTTCCTGTCATACCAGCTTTATGATATTTGTCTTTATTGAGAATATAACATGAACGTTGTGTTTCTAGGAGGCAAAATGACGGCCATAAAGCACGCTCTCCAGAGAGACATTTTCACTCCCAATGATGAGCGCCTGCTCAGCATCGTCAATGTCTGCAAAGCAGGGAAGAAGAAGAAGAATTGTTTCTTGTGTGCTACAGGTAGTATTTGAATCTGTACAATAATGTATGGATATGTGTGCTTTATATACATACCAGTCAAATGTTTGAACGTATTCTAATTCAATGTTTTTCTTTTTTCCTACATTGTAAATAAACACTGAAGTGATCCAGACTATGAAGGAACACATAAGGAATCATGTAGTAAACTTAAAAGTGTTAAACAAACCAAAACATGTTTTAGATTTTAGATTCTTCAAAGTAAACACACAACTGATGTCTCAAACACATTAAGAGACAAGAAATGCAAGTCATGAACTCTTGACAAGACACAGCTGTTAACTAAAAGTCATTCCAGGTGACTACCTCATAAAGCTGACTGAGAAAATGCCAAGAAAGCTGCATCTAAGCAAGAGCTGTCTACTGTGAAGAATGTAAAATATAAACATATTCTGGTTTGTTTAGCACTGTTTTGTTTATTAAATAATTACAGATGTGTTTCTTCATAGTTTGGATGACTTTAGTGTTAATCTACAATGCAGAACATTTTTAAATCATGGAAAACACTGAATGTCCAAACTTTTGTTCTATTAATTATGCAATGTTTTAAAATTTGTTTAATCGACATATTTATTATTGGTGGAAAACCTCTTTAGTACACCTTAGCTCACTGTGTAATTATTTACTTTGCACTAAATAATAGATCACTGATGGTATGGACATTGGTTAAGCTTGCAGTTCATTTTGTGTTTTAGTGACCACAGAGCGTCCAGTTCAGGTCAGGGTGGTGAAAGTGAAGAAGTCTGACAAAGGAGACTTCTACAAAAGACAGATGACCTGGGAGCTTCGTGATCTGGCAGAAGTTGATGCCAAAGATGCCAACAAGGTCAGAATGTGCAAAATCAAACATGTCAATTATGATTGCTTGTGAAATATGTAAATGTTCTAGTATTATTATTGATTTATGAGTTAATATTTAACTTTTTTTAGAATATATATTTCTTATCTATGGGCATCTGTTATCCATTCAAAGCTTATTTTTTAAAGATCAGTAAAATAAATAAATGTTGACTTGACATTTGCACTCTTGGAAGTAGGACGATGTGATATAGTCAAAATTGTATATTGCTCTTTGATTACTACGGTACATGTAACGATTATATTTTATATACATCACTTTGTATGACATTACAATGCAAAAAAAATGTGTAAATGTAAATGATTAACATCTCTTAGATGTTGTTAAAAATGCACATACAACATCTGTGAACCACAGCATTTATTATAGATTTTTTGTGATTAGTGTTTGGTTAGAGCAGAGGTGCCCTATGAGCTCTACCACTCTGGAGATATCAGATACAACATGCCTGACTCTTATTGAGAAGAGCCTGAAAGTCTTCAATACCTGGTTCTGGTGGGTTATATTAAGGTTGGAGTGAAATTCTGCAGGGTAGTACATCTTCAGGACCAGGATTTGGACAAAATTCTGTTGACCTGACATCTGTCATGACTCTTTTCCTCGTGTATCTTTCTGTCCTCATGCCACCTCTTCTTATCTCTTGTTGCTGTAGGAAAACCCAGAGTTTGACCTGCATTTTGAGAAGGCATATCGCTGGGTGGCCAGCAGCACAGCAGAGAAGAACTCCTTCATTTCTTGTATCTGGAAGCTGAACCAGCGCTACCTGAGGAAAAAAGTGGAATTTGTCAATGTCAGTTCCCAGCTGCTGGAAGGTAAGTGCTTTCAGAGACACCCATTACTTCACTTAAAAGGAGAGGATTAATGGCATGTGCATTTTGTTTAACTGATGAAATGATTTTGTAACTAGCAGTAGGTATGTGCTGCAGTAATAACATGGGCTGATATTAGATTTTTTACAACATGTCTAATGAATGCATGTAGGGTAATGTAGCATCTCTCTCTCTCTGTCTCTCTGTCTCTCTCTCTCTCTCTCTCTCTGTCTCTCTGTCTCTCTCTCTCTGTCTCTCTCTCTCTCTCTGTCTCTCTCTGTCTCTCTCTCTCTCTCTGTCTCTCTCTGTCTCTCTCTCTCTCTCTGTCTCTCTCTGTCTCTCTCTCTCTCTCTGTGTATATCTCTTTCACTGAGTGCCTCTTTATAACAACTTTATAACCTATATTCTTCTCTCTAAATCTCTCACTGCCCAGAGCTTCCTAAAGCTGAAGGTTGGTACTGTACCTGATTTTCCTTCCTCTTCTTCATTTCCATCCATCATTTCATTTTCTTTTCCGTTATTCAGTTTCAACCCTGTTTGCCTATTTGAATTCACTTTCATATACCCATAGTTGCTAGACTTGTATCTGCACAAAAAGCATCTTCTACCAACTGTGTCTGTATGTACACATTCATATACATTCATACGTGTAATTTTTTTGCATTTACTTGTACATTTGATGAATAAAGGAGTGGGGGGTGGGCTTTAAAAAAATTTAATGAGTAATGAAATAATTTATGCCACAAAAATGATGGGACTAGTTTCCTCAGATAAAATGGTTCCTCAGATTAAATGATGTCAGTCATTGTCTGTTGTTATAACATTTAACTTAGGGGGGCAGCCATGGCTTAGTGGTAAGGTCGCCGGTTCGATCCCCAGACAGGACATGACTGAAGTGCCCTTGAGCAAGGCACCTAACCCCCTAACTGCTCCCCGGGCGCTGGTGGATAAGGGCTGCCCACCGCTTTGGGCACAAATTCTCACAGCCTAGTGTGTTTGTGTGTGTGTGTGTGTGTGTTTCACATGAATGGGTTAAATGCAGAGGTCAAATTCCGTTGTGTGAAAATCACATTGGCAAATTGGTTCATCATAATCTTAAACTTAGGAAAATTCCTGGCATAAAATAGGTATGGCATTAAAATCTAAAGACATTGGGGGCTTAGCCAAGGTTCCCCTGACAACATTGGTGAGTCTTGGTGTGGAGGTTAGGAGTTTGGTGGGCGAAACGAATGTTAGTTCCTGTTTCTAAACCAGCAGGTATGGAATGTGGTGATGTATAGAAAAATACTCCCAAGTGAGTTAACACTGTGACAGACTGCTGTAACTGCCCACAGGATGTAAACAGTTTTGTTTTGTGACTTAGAAGCCAATGGGAGACACTATTTGTGCTGTAGAGTGGTGCTTGAAAGTTTGTGAACCCTTTAGAATGTTGTATATTTCTGCATAAATATAGCTTTTTTTAAAGATCAGACGATAGCCAGTATTTGACACTGACGACTAGTCATTTGTAAAGTGGCTTTTTAAAAACCATATTCTCTTTAACATCTCTGGTCACTGCACTGGACTCTCTACAGCATGAAGGAACCACACAAACTCTTCACCCCTACACACTGTGATTTTTAAATATGGTTTGTTAAATGTGTGTCAAAGTGGAATTCATTAGCTCTATGACTGACCTCACATTTCATCCTCAGAGTCAGTACCCAGTGGCGAGAGCCAGAGTGTAACTGGGGGTGACGAGGATGCTCTGGATGATTACCAGGAGCTGAATGCTCGAGAGGAGCAGGATATTGAGAACATGATGGAAGTTTGTGAGTACGCCATCTCCAACGCTGAGGCTTTTGCTGAGAAGCTGTCCCGTGAGCTGCAGGTTCTAGATGGGGTGAGTACTTTGGCTAACCAATGTCACTTGTTACAAATAATTTATGTTCTTGTGAATTGCTGCATAAGGTACTCTGCAGTGTCTTGAGTCTAGGGATGCACCGATACCAGTATCGGGTATCTGTCCGACACCATGTGCGTGTACCTGTACTCGTATTCATAAAACTGCTCCGATACTACAGGATCCGATACCAGCGTGATGGGAGCTTCGTTTCCTTCTAACAGACAGTATTAGTTTGCGCCACAAAATAAATAAATAAAACTTATGCTCATGTCCATGTGCGTGTACCACAGCCTGTCTATGGGCTATGACCATAGCCACGTAGGGATCTGAGTTCTGTGACGTCTCATGGAATACGTCGTTAAGTGTTCTTGTATTTAATAAACATTGTTCACTGTAACCAATCGGTTTCATGAGTGGGGTAGATCTTGGACGTCGAGTGCCCTGTCGAAGAGTCGTTTTCGGAGTCGCAACCTCTACCGCATGAGTGTTTGAAGGTAGTACAAGAGTTATAGGACGAGGAGAGCTCGTAAGTCGAGGACCATTAGTAGGTCTCGTAGGAGCAGTGGGGGTCAATGTGAGACCGAGAGCG
>BRDA01008356.1:0-16170 GCA_036984385.1 Crenuchus spilurus | reverse complement strand
ATTTCAGACCCCTCCATGATTTCTAAGTGGGAGAACTTGCAAATTTGCAGGGTGTTCAAATACTTATTTTCCTCAATGTATATTTATTGCTGTCAAAACCAAAAACCAAAACCGGTATTTTATAGCAGAATAGAAGAAAAAATTATGTAACAATATTTTTATTATATGTGTGTGTGTGTGTGTGGTAGACACCTTCATTTACAGTGATTAAACAAATCAGTAAGCAATGAGAGGGTGTGCATTACAGTGATTTTATCACAGCTAATGAGTGTTGTAATGCAGTCTCCCGTGCCTTATTGCTTATGCAGAGACTTATTGCTTTAGTAAAAAAGCATCTTAAATATGAAAAAGACACGTTTTGTAATTATAAAATATTTATTTATTAATAATAACTGCAGCAAACAATTTTTCACCAAGAAATTTAGAGAACATTACTGTTGCCAGTCAACCTTACGGTGCTTTCACACCTACATTGTTTGGTCTGGACTTTTGGACTTTTCAGTTTGATCAGCACCAAAACAGTAGGTGTGAAAGCGGACATGAACCACGGTCTGGACCAAAAGAGCAAAATTTGGTCCGACCAAAAGAGGTGGTCTCGGCCCGGACCTACTGAACCATGACCCGGTTCACATGCAGTGTGAAAACACTTTTATAGAAGGTTCGGACTTTTGGACTAAATACAGGAAGTTTACGCAGGCATTCAACAACAGTAACAGAAGAAAAATAAGCGGAACAGCAGCTAAAATGAGCCATGGCAGCACATGAAGCGAGGAGGAGACGACATGTTTAATATTATTTTGGTCTGATGAACAAGTGAAAAGTCAGCTTAAAAACGCACAGAAATACTGAAACGTGCAGCTTATTTTCTGAGAGGATGAGAGAGAAAGGAGATGACCGAGCAAACTAAACTAAAGAAACTGTGGCAGCAGAATAGAAGTGTCCTTCTACAAACCAATCAGTGTGAAGTGTAGGAAGACGAACCGCACGTAAGTGATGATGACAGCGCGTGGGTGTGTCATAATAAAAGTCCTTGGTGTGCTCACAAAAATGCAGTGTGAAAACAAACCAAACCGGACCAAATATATACAAAGTAACAAACACACAAACCTTGGCACCCTTGGACTGCAGAAAGAAGCCAAGGACTTATAGTCACCAGTCATTGTTTATTACAGTCATGATAGATAGGCCATGATAGATAAACAACTGCCCTTTTTCACAATATTCTCCATTTTAATGTGACGCTGTGTAGGAAATGGGGAGAAATGTGAGATTCAGCAATTCCATCTGAGAAATATTTTCCTGCTTTCTCATGTCTGACCTCTGATTCATGTCTGTCTGTCTGTCTATGTGGGAGCAGTGGAGAAAGTGGCCAATGAAAGTCAGAAGACTCCTCGCGATGTGGTGATGATGGAGAACTTCCACCATATCTTCTCCACTCTGTCACGGCTCAAGATCTCATGCTTGGAGGCGGAGAGAAAGGAGGCCAAGCACAAATACACAGACCATCTGCAGTCTTATGTCATCAACTCACTGGGACAGCCACTAGAAAAACTTAATGTAAGGAACAGAGCATGGAATTAATTTCTCAGAAACTCTGCAGGGAATGCAGACTAGTATAGAAGAGTTTTTTTATGTATTATATTTAAAAGACTTGGCAGTGATGTACATGTATTTAACTATTTTGCATGTTGTGTTTGTGTTTCCTGTAGCATTTTTTCGAAGGTGTTGAGGCGCGAGTGGCTCAGGGTGTGCGGGAGGAGGAGGTGAGCTATCAGCTGGCCTTCAACAAACAGGAGCTGAGGAAGGTGATTAAAGAATATCCAGGAAAAGAGGTGAAGAAGGGCCTGGATAATCTCTACAAGAAAGTAGACAAGCACTTGTGTGAGGAAGAGAGTCTTCTACAGGTGAGACGTGTTTAAAGCCTGAGCACACAGACCTAACAAACGGCAACAGCTGAAAGTGTTAAAACCAAATGAATCCATGTGAATGAGGGAGAACGTTATAGAGCCTCTCCACAATTACCCAGAGGTATGACACATCAGCCAAACATTTGGGCTTGTTGGTCAGTGTGCTATGACATATACACACCCTAACCACAATTATTTGTACTGTTTTTATTGCCATATGCATTTTTTATTCAAATAAAAAACAAACTTTAGTCCAACATTTGGAGAAAACAAATGCCTCACATGACTACGACGATATATTGAAGGTCAAAAAACATTTATCCTACAAACCAAATAACTTCAATACTACTTTGTCATTAACAGTGTCGTCCATTCGCACATTTCAATGCCCGATTACTTTCCCTTTCAGCATCAGTATGGATACTTTTTCCAAAATCTACACTGCTGACTATTTTGCTTTCGATAATTGTGTTGTGTTTAACACTTTGGAGTCGGCTCTCCCACCAGTGGCGTATTAACAAAATTCTGCATAAACACTTACATAACTCTGCGAGATTTTATCTTAGAAACAAAACTAAACATACTCCAGAAACCTTAAAGGGTCTACTTTTCAGTTATGTATAGTTTAAATCTAAATATATGCTTAGGTATTTGTGAGCGGAGCTTAAATAAGCAGGCATATTTGTCAGGGCGAGTCAGACAGCTGCACGTTTTTTCCCACCAAATGATGCAATCTGTCATTCATATGATACTGACATGGTAATTCCAGACATTTCTATTGGTGGGCTCCAGCAGCCTGGAATCTGCAAAATGTGAATCCGAACAAAGACCTCTCATCTGACTTTTCACACCTATCTCATAAATATTCAATGCAGGGTTAGTGGCTGAGTAAAACAGTGTCACCTCACATTAGTTAAGCTTTAGAAATAAAACCACATACAATGTCTAAAAGCTGTAATGAGCAGTGTGTAGCCAACACCTCTGTTTATTCAGTTCAGAGCTCAAAAGTCTTGACTATAAATGTTTAGAGTGTTTTTTCACAATACATCAGCACATCTGAAAACAGGTTTTTGGAAAGTCTAAGTTTAGAGCAGATTTAATCAGAATATAGATTTATGACACTCTTACTGTTTTGACACTGTTGTGCTGAACAAAAACCTGTGTAACACTTTAGATAAAAATAATTTTAGATGTGTGTCATTTGTAGTGTTGGTGTATTAGTCCTGTTATCACAGTCAAATCATTTTTAAAGATATCCAGTGTGACACGTGACTTTCTTCAGGACCATGGACCAATATGCACAAAACAATGATCACTGAGAATGTTTGACTCTCTGCTGTAATTCCTGTTGTCCACTAGGTGGTGTGGCACTCCATGCAGGATGAGTTCATCCGGCAGTATAAGCACTTTGAGGGACTGATAAACCGCTGCTATCCCGGCTCAGGCATCACCATGGACTTCACCATTCAGGACATGCTGGAATACTTCTCCAGTATTGCTCAGTCCCACTAAAAGGAGAGGGAATGTGAGCGTCTATGCAGACAGTAAGGTTGGAGTGGGTGTGTGTGTGTGACAGACTTTGTCATTACAGAAGGATATGCAGTCGTGTATGTGTGTATATATTAAAATGGTTTTCACTGACACATTTGTTTTGGTGAATATTTTCCCCAAACAGCTGTAATACTGAAGGAACACTAGAAACTAATTCAGCCTACCATGAATTTACACTGCAATAGCTTAATGCCTTGGGTTTTTGAGACTTAATGGAGATTTTGTCTGTCTGAGCATCTACAGTAACACAATGCTGTCAATACTTCAAAAGTACGCTGGTAGTGAATTTCTTGTTACAATGACTGAACTTGATTTTTTGGTCACTCACAGTAAAATGTACTTTTCACTTGTTTATCTTAATCTTCTGCCATTTGCACATGTAACCAATGCCAAATGTAAAATAAAAAGCTTTGTATGTACTATTTGTTAGTTGTTTGAATTGGAAACTTGTCTTTTTCAGTTTGTCAAAGTCTGTTTTAAAGAAATATTCAACTATTCTACATCTCAAAAGAGAACTAAACACCCCTTTTAAGTAAAGCATCATGCTGTAGCATTCTTGGTTTGGAACAAATCGTGATGACCTCAGTAATGTTGTTGACTTCACATGTAGTTGAATACAATCAGATCCTCTCTGCAATGTTTCAACATCTATTATAAAGCCTTTCCAGAAGAGGGGAGGATGTTCTTGCAATGGGGGGGGGGGTTTGGCAAACTGTTTTACTGCCTCAATGTGGATTTTTCTCCACCCCCGTTAGAAAGAACTACACTTCCCATGAAGCAAGGCGCCCCCCCAAAAAAAGAGTTGCCAGTGTCGCTGTTTTTACGCAATTTGGGCTTGCCGACGGGTGAAAATTCAAAGTGTTTTTGGGCTACTTTCAAAATGATAAAATACACTAACCTTGTAAACAAAATACTTCACTAAAAGTATAAATTAGAATATAAAATTACAAAATAAAAGCAAAGTGTCCTCTATAGTTTTTGTTTAACAGTGTAAAATTCAGAAGAATGGGTTTTAGATAAACTTTTGCACTGGGTATATTTACTGGACCTGGCAACCATGCCCCCAATACTTTTTTGGAAGAAGCTGAAAACGGGACTTGTGCGGACTAAATACGGAATGTGTTAATCTCGCCACGTTCTGGTCCTCAGAGAGAACAAAGAAACCAGAGAACAGAACCGCAGAGACACCCACAGCCTCAAGACGGAGGACGGGGAACAGTGTGGTCATGCCGCCTCGGAAGCCGGAGAGCGGGCTGAAGCGGGTTAGCGTGTCTCGGAGCCGCTCGGTTCTTAGCTCTGGGCGACACTCGGCCGTGCTGCCCTCCGTGCTCACGTTCGCCGTGATCGTGGCGTCCGGCGGCCTGCTGCTGCTCATAGAGAAGGGCATGCTGAAAGCTGTGGACACCCCGTCTCCTCTCGCTAGCGGAAAGAAACGGGACTTCTTCTCCAGCAAACAGCAGGAGAGCGCTGAGGACGTGGACTCACAGGTAATCCGAGTTATGCACCCCCACCCGGACCCCTTTAATCCAGAAACTCCCTGACAAACCAGGCAACTCTTACAGACACTGCAACTTATTATACCCCACAATACAGAAGTCCAGCAGCAGCATCACTACAGTAATAATATACACAGTAAAGTTTCTGCTTCATTATAGATCTGTACAGCAGTGTGAAGATCTTATTACTAACAGACAGACAGATACAGACAGACAGACACATACTTGTAACTTAAATGTAATGAATAAAAAAAGCTATGAAAGTTTTTGAGTTATATTATAAACACAAATGGACGTATTTACAGATGCAGTGGTGTTGATCCAGGAAATGACACTTCATGCAGTGAGTTATGATGTCAGTGTTTTCTGGACATCATTTGTCATGACTTTTGTCCTGCACTTCTTTTTATGGAATACACACTTTTTCTCTGCACTCAGCACACTTCCAGGAATGTTTTCTAATCACAGTTTGTGACGGACAGCGCGGCCAGCGGGTAGAGTCTGTGTGAGGAACATCAGGAGGCAGGAATTCTTTTGTCTTTTAACCTGTTAATGCTCATAGTGTATCACTGCTAGCCAAATGAAATAGACAGTAGTCCACAGGGAATAACATTAGGATTACATCTGTGTGCTGTTTAGTGTGTTCAGTGTAGAGATGATAACAATCTGATAGCAGATTTCAGTATCATTCTCATATCATTTAGAAACACTGGATCAGATATCAGAGGAAAATCAGAATAAATCTGATCCCGTCCTGTGATAAAGCAAGCATGAACTAGCCTCCTTTCACTCTGTTCTTCAATGGTCAGGACCCCCCACAGAGCAGGTATTGGATCATTCCCAACACTGCAGTGACACTGATGTGGTGGTGGTGTGTTAGAGTGGATCAGACACTGAAGAGGTGCTGATATTTTTAAAACCCTCTGTGTCACTGCTGCACCAACCCAAACTGTCCATCCATCAGCATCCTGTGAGCACCAGTGAAGGACTAGAGCACCAACACAAACTGTGGTCAATGCATCACATAAACATAATTTCTCAGGGCAAATGTAGCCTTTCTCTTTTTTGGGCTGATTTTTGATGGCTAAAGTTTTGGTGCACCTCTAAGTTGAAATCTAAAGAAATGTATTGGCTCAGTATCAGAAAAACGAATGTCGTCTGCAGTTTGTTTTTGTCTGCTTTAAAGGGAACATATACCTCTTTTTAAACAAGTTAGAATATGTCTATGGGCTATACAAAACATGTCCATGAAGTTTTTATTTTACGCAAAATCACTTTCACATAAGAGATATCACCAGCTCTATGCTTCCCAGTTTCAGTCCCTGTCAGAATGAGCCATTGAAGGGCTCTGTCACTTTTATACAAATAAGCTGTCACTATCCACGCCTCAACACCAGCCATTACTGAGGGTTTACCACACATGAAAATAACAAAACACAGAGATGCTACCCAACCATATACATTACACCCTAAGTTGGATCAAGGCAAGAAACACACACACACACACACTCATCATAAAACATCAGATCAAAGTGGCAGATCTTCAGTTAATCTAGTGGGTGGGGCTCTGGTGGGGGTTGGCTGGTCAGGGGTGGTGCCAGGGCAGCTCTATGTAAATTTCCATTCAAACAGCTCATAGAAGCACATGACTCCTGACGCCAAAACCTTTCAACTGACTCACAAACACTCCAAGCACAAAAAAACATCCGTCCGTTTTATGGGAGCATTTAGAAATACAAACGAGTGAGTTTTGCATAATATGTCCCCTTAAATAATATGTTCCATAACATAGCTGCTATGTTACAGTGACTGATTCATGACGTTTTGACAGCTCTGTGAGATATAGATGATGTAGAAGGTTTTATTCCACAAACATCACAGAATAAACAAACCATTAGGATCCTTTAAATGTAGCTCTTTATGCCTCAGGTCCTGCATCTGGAGCGCTCGCTGAGAACCTAAAGAGGTCAGTAATGATTTAGAGCAGCGTTTTAGCTCCAGTCCTGTAGGCAATCTGCACTGTACAGCTTTGCACGGCACACCTGATTCTGCTTAAGAGCTGAGAAGCCATGAACCTGTACAGGGCAGGTGAATCACAGAGGCTTGAAAGGTGTGTTAACCCTTAGGAGTCATGTTTAACATGCCAGTGTTGTGTATCTTCATTTTTCAACTTTCACACACTTTCTCCATGTATTACATCCAGTTTACACACAAAACACTTAAAATCAGATTTGTGGGCTCCGAGTAGCTCAGTGGACTAATGCGCTGATACTGATCAGAGGATCGAATTCAAGACATAATAATAATCTTTATTTATACATTAAAAATGCAGCTCAGACAATACAAAATAAAACAAAGAGGAAAAACAGACATTCAACAATATAACAAAATACATATCAATCACATATAGAACCAATAGTAGTAAAATAGTGTTTATTAATAATTAATTACAATTTAAATGCACAAGATCAAGTATAAATAAAAATATAATAGAAAATAAAAGTAATATTCAAGTAAGAACAATTGAGACAATCTAAAAATAATAGAAATAACACTAAGTAGAAAGCAAAATTGGCGGTGCACTCTCTCTCCTCATCGCTACCAAGTAATGCCCGCTGGCACAGGCATCTACTAGCTGATTCATCAGTCCTGGGGGTCCTGCACTTTCCTCTGAGCACATTGGCTGGAATTGGAAAAGAGGCGGCGGCTGACTTCACATGCATCAGAGGCATGTGCTAGTCTTTTGTAGAGTGGGAGGATCCTAGCGAGTGGATGGGCTGATTGGCTATTACAGCATCATTTTGTTAGTTTTTTACTATAAAAACACAAAGATGCTCAGTGACGCATTTTAAAAACTGAAAATACAAACACACGTAAATGTGAATATATATATATATAAATATAACATAACTACTTACAACAAAAAGGTGTGACCATCTGTTTTTTGTGTGCCTATTTTTTTTTTTGGCAACTCTTCAAAACAGCTTTATGTACACAATTAGACAGGCAGTCTTACAGTCTCAGAGTGTGAGGGATCCCTAAATAGTGCAAGAGTAAAATAAAAAAAAATTGTAATCAAATCTATTTGTACACAGCTTTTTACATCAAAAGTGGTGTGTGAACATAGGCTACACCACAGGACTTACACTTTCAAGGAGTGAGGCTCATTTTTTTGTCCATTTGGGGCTCTCTAGTGTATTCAGCCTTTAGAACAGATTCAACAGATTCAAACTTTTTTGAAGATAAATGGAACACCAGCACCATCCCATTTTAGGTACTTTTTATATCAAATGTATGTTATTTTATATCTGTATTTGTACTTGGTCTGTTGGTGTCAAACAAAGCCTAGCACTGTGTTTCAAGCCAACACTTTCAACACAAGTGTACAGCGATCAGTAGTGTCAGAGCAGGACAATCACCAAACAGTGGAGGAACCCAGTCCACCAAGACTGGAGTTGGACATGTCTGATCTCAGGTTTATGTGAATCGATATCAGATCATTCAAATGAAGATCGATTTTGAAACCCAGCCCTACTTATCACACTGTATCAGTGTAGGTGCTGATCGCACTGGAAAGACTTGTAAGGGCTTTGTTGTCTTCTCTCTGATTGATCAAGCACTTGGGAATATTTTACGTTACTGGTTTCCTCAGAGTTTGACAGCCTCTGTTCCCACTTAGTCTGCACGTAGTAATCAGGCATAGCTGTGCTACCACAAACATCTCTCCACTAACATCTGGCAAATGTGTCTGAATTAGTGCGGTAACTTCTAATGGTTGGGTAACAACAGTCAAGTTCAGTTTTATTTATAAAGCACTTTGCATGGTAGCCCAACCCAGGTCTGTAGAAAAGAAGACCCTCCTGTGGTCAGCTTAGGAGTAAGAGTTTTAGGAGTAGAGCACTAGTGTAATATTGATATGTTATAAAATGGTGAAAATGTAATTGTTACAGTTAAATTGCCATCTTACATTAAATACACATTTCCTTTTTGTTTGAATGTAGATCAGTATGACTTAATACAGATTCTCAGATTATTCCATCCATCCATTATCCTCAGCTTAATCCTAATCAGGGCGGCATGGTGGTTTAGAGGTTAGCACATTCGCCTCTCAGCGCTGAGGTCTTGGGTTTGAGTCCACATCTGAGCGGAGTTTCCATGTTCTCCCTGTGTCTGCGTGGGTTTCCTCCGGGGACTCCGGTTTCCTCCCACAGTCCAAAAACATGGAGGTCAGGTGGATTGGGTAATCTAAATTGTCCGTAAGTGTGTGTGTGTGCGTGCGTGCGTGCATATGTGTACACCCAGTGATGGATTGGCGCCATGGGATAATGAATGAATGAATGAATGATCCTAATCAAGGTCACGGTTAGTCCCCTACTGCTTCACCAGGCGCAGGGCAGGGCATTACACTATCCTAACTAAGGATGCCAGTCCATCGCTGGGCATACACACACACTGACAATTTAGGGTGCTTTCACACCTACATTGTTTGGTCCGGACTTTCATACTTTTCAGTTTGGTCTGAACCAAAATAGCAGCTGTGAAAACACTTTTCTAGAAGGTTCAGACTTTCGGACCAAATATAGGAAGTTGATGCAGGTGTTAATGACATTCAACAAAAATAAGAGAAGTAAAATAAGCAGAACAGCAGCAAAAATGAGCCGTGGTAGCACATGCAGCGAGGAGACAACATGTGTAATATAATGCTGAATCATGCAGCTCATTTTCCGAGAGGATGAGATAGAAAGGAGATGACAAAGCAAACTAAGCTAAACTAAAACTGCGGCAGCGGTAAACATATAAAAGAAGTATATCAAGCATTAGACGCACGTCTTTCTACAAACCAGTCAGTGTCGAGTGCAGGAAGATGCACCACACGTAAAAAGTGATGACAGGACATAAGTGTGTCACACTAAAAGTGTTTTGGTGTGCTCGCAAAAATGCAGCGTGACAAATTTAAGCGGACCAGATATATACAAAAGTAACAAACACACGAACCTTGGTTCAGATAATGGTCCGGACTTTCAGGTGTGAAAGCACCCTTAGAGAACCTTGTTTACCTAATCTCCCATGTTTTTTGGACTGTGGGAGGAAACCCATGCAGATGGGACCCAAGACCTAAGCGCTGAGACGCAAGCATGCTAGCCACCGTGCCACCCTATAAAATTTAATTGGGAGTAAAGTACTATTCAAAAGTATCAGAATGTACAATAAAAAGGCCTGAAATACGCAACAATAGAACAAGTAGAACAGCAGAACATGATAAACACACAAATCACAGACATTTATATAGATGCACTGTTTGTTTTTTCATGAATCTTTTTCTAACCTACCACCAATTTACCATCATCATATAAAACATAGACAGGCTCCGAGTGGCTCAGCAAGCTAAGACGCTGACACTATGACCAGAGGATCGCGAGTTTGAATCCTGGTCATGCTGTTTGCCATCAACAGCCGGGGCCCAAGATAGAAAAATTGGCAGTGCTCACTCTCCCTATCACTCACACACTGTAATGTCTGCTGGCTCAGGCGTCTACTGATTGGTCCATTCAGAGCTGGGAATCCTGCGCTTTCCTCTGAGCACGTTGGCTCCCCAGTGACGGTGTATCAGCGGTAGTTCAAAAAGAGGCGATGGCTGTATCACACGCATCGGAGGAGGCGTGTGCATATTTTCACCCTCCTGGAGTCAGTGACAATGCAAAATGATGAGGAGAGCCCCCTAGTGGATGGAATATGCTAATTGACTACTACTACATTGGGAGGGGGGAAAATTGCCAAAATACTAGAAATAAAATTAGATATATAAAACATATAGATGTGTAGATTCACTAGTCAGTTCAGATTGTATGCAAATGGTATGTTAATAGCTCAGTTATTCAGCTAAAGTGATACATTGTGATTAAATAAACTGATAAAATGTTATGAAATATATTATTTACATGAAAAGCGGATGGATGGATGGAAGGAATGAGCAAATGAACAGTGAAACATGATAAACACACATGACATTTATGTAGATGTAGTGTTTTCTGCAGATAAGTGCTGGACATTAATGCAGCAAATGTCACTTTATGTGCAATGAATATAAAATATATGCAGATTTTTTGCAGATGCACTAGTAGAGGCTGCATACACACACACACACACAGCGTCAAGACCATGCAGAAGTGGTTATTTATATTCGTGGTGTACATACCAGATGCTTATTGTTCTGTAAGTGCTTCATGACTTTTAATGGTCAGTAGTGTCAGTCCAGCAAACAGTCTGAGAAGAGAATTTGCATCATTTCCATGAAAAAAGGCTGAAACTTTGTTTACCAGTAATGTTTCCAACATGAAACTTTAAAGAAGGCTTTTGAGGAACTGGGAGAAGTGCAGTGTCGGTCATGAGCTGGCGTCGGGCTTTGCCAGTGGAATGTTCAGTGTAAATATGTTTTCGTTTGTTTATGCAGTTTTTTTACTCGTTTCATCCCCGTTTGACTTGGGATGGGAGAAAGGTTTTAAAATAACAGCCGCTTTATGTTTTCATTAAGATCTCTGCATCACTTCCTGAGCTGAAACTTTGAACATTAAGCTCAGTGTTTTAGTGGTTTGGCTGGAGTGCAGGAGGACTTCAGCACATACATCAGGTCTGCAGGGCACCAAAAATGAGTAGCCATCGCCTCTAATTAGTATTTCCAGCCCAGACTAGAAGTTGGATATATTACATTAAACATGTTATATACAGGCCTGTCACGGTTATTACACAATCGTCTGATTAATCTGATTATTTTCCACAGTTATTAGATTTCACATCATCATTATGTCACATCTAACAGGAATGGATGAGTTTTCCATACTTTAAGTCTAAGGCAGATAAATCTAATCAAATGAAAAATGCTTCAGCTTGTGCAGCTAATGCTAATGTTGTTAGCTTGTATGCTTAAATAGCTTAAAAGTGGGCTTTTGGCCTGTATTTTCACTCTCAAGTCATTAGTGATGCTCTTGTATGTTTGCATATACACAACAGTGCCATATATTATATCAGTACAAACTACAACAGTAAGGGTGGTTAGGAAGCAAAAAAGCTAATAAGAGTGAATAAATATATATTTTGCTGTTTTTTATTTCCACCTTTATTTATTCAATCATTTATTTATATATTTCTACATACGTATACAACGCAAAAAGCTAAATGACTGCAAAGACAAGAAAAGAGTGGGACAGGTAAAAAGCATCAGAAGATGAAGTTGAAGATAACAGGAAGTTTATTGATGGTTGGCATGTTTGTGGTCACTGTACATTGTTGCCTCATTGAGTGCAGTCGTGTGACTTTTTTTTTTTCTTTTGCTAATTTTCTCCCTTTCCCAATGTGGTAGTCGCCAATTAACCCAACCCATTAGTGGCTCTCCCCATCACTCTGCATTGTCCCTGATTCTGGGAGGGTGAAGACATGCACACGATTCCTCCGTTGCGAGGAATACAGCCACCGCCTCTTTTCGAACTACCATTTGATACATCGTCCCTGGGGAGCCAACACGCTCGGAGGAAAGTGCAGTGTCTCTAGCTTCGAATGGACCAATCAGTAGATGCCTGAGCCAGCGGACATTGCAATGTGTGAGTGATAGAGAGAGAGAGCGCCATCTACCCACCCAGAGAGAGCACTGCCAATTTTTACTCTCTTGGGCCCCGGCTGTTGATGGCAAACAGCATGACCGGAATTCAAACTTGTGATCCTCTGGTCATAATGTCAGCATCTGAAGTCTTTCAGTCATTGTACAAGTCAGTGTTGGTTGCCTCACCAGTCGTAAACCTCACCACACCTCACTGATGAATTGACACTATTTTATTAACAGATTAAGCTAAGCAGCAAAAAATAAATAAATAAGGGAGCCGTAAGCCGGCTGCCCATCACTATTCACAATAATACTAATTGTTTCCAATGAAGTGCAAGAGTCTAATTGCTGAAGGTCGCCTGGTAAGGGGGTTTAAACACAACACATACTGAACTACATTCTGCCTTCTTTGCATGTGATCTATTAATGTAAAATTGACATTTTAGAGAATCAACACAGTATCACAAAACATAATATTGCTGTATTCCAATTTCTTGCATATCAAAAGTAGGGATGCATGACCCCAGGACAGAGATGTTATCAGGCTTTTCCTGCTGCAGATGTTGTTAACATGGTGTCCTTTTCTGCAGATTTTGCAGGAGATCCGTAACCGCACTATAAGGGCCATGTGTGGCCAGAGGAACACCGCCCACAGTGTGTGGTCCCTGAGCCCCCTACAGAGGAAGACCGTGCTGCAGCACATCCTGGTGAATGACGAGTACCGCTTCCTCTACTGCTACGTGCCCAAGGTGGCCTGCTCTAACTGGAAGCGTGTGCTGAAGGTGCTGAATGGTGCACTGACAAACGTGGATGTTAAGGTGAAAATGGACCACCGTACTGATCTGATCTTCCTCGCCGACTTCCCCCAGGAGGAGATCCGTTACCGTCTGCGAAACTATTTCAAGTTCATGTTTGTGCGTGATCCCATGGCGCGCTTGCTCTCCGCGTACCGCAATAAGTTTGGTGAAATTGAGGCGTACCAGCGCAAGTACGGCGCAGAGATTGTGCGGAGGTACCGCAAAGGACATGTAAAGGACAGGAAGGCGATAGCAGGCGACGACGTGACCTTCACTGAGTTTGTGCGCTATCTCCTGGACGAGGACGTGGAGCGCATGAATGAGCACTGGATGCCCATATACAATCTCTGCCAGCCATGCGCCGTGGAGTATAACTTCATAGGCTCGTACGAGCGGCTGGAGAGTGACGCAGCATACGTTTTAGAGCATGTGGGGGTGCCACCACATGTGCGCTTCCCCGAACGCCAGACGTGGTACAAGCCCGTTACGAAGGAAACTCTGCATTATTACCTGTGCAGTGTGCCTCAGAGGCTGCTGCGGGAACTTCTGCCCAAATACATTTTAGACTTCTCCTTCTTCAGCTACCCACTACCCAACATAACCACTGCATACTGTCGACACTAGCATAAGCTGGACTCTGGACTTTTACTGATGTACTGTGGGGCTTGAAGTTTGTGAACCCTTTAGAAATGTTTATATTCTTGCATACGTTTGACTGAAAAGTTCATCAGATTATCCCAGAAGTCCTAAAAGTAGATAAAGAGAACCCAATCAAATGAGAAAAATACTAGACTTGGTCATTTATTTATTGAGGAAAGTGATCCAATATGACATTTCTGTTAGTGACAAAAGTGTGACTAAACATGACTAAACAACATAAACCAGTAGTTGTTGATCAGTCCTGCACATCAGCTTTAAGGAAGGCATGATCCACATTCAGCTCACGGACAGATGTCACGGTCAAATTCATTTTCCTTTAGAATTTCCTGGCGTAATTCAGAATTCATTCTTCCATAATGGAAAGCCGTCCAAATGTAGCAAAACGGGCCCAAATCATGAAACTACCACCACCGTGTTTCACAGATGGGATGCCGGTTTTATGCTGGAATGCAGTGTTTTCCTTTCTTAAGAGATAAAGCTTCTGATGAAGCTCAACTTTATGCAGAAATCTAGAAAATTCTAAAGGGTTTGCAAACGTTCACCCATTATTGTACACCTACATATTTTTGTTTTGTATTTTACAGAAGTTACAATATTTGAATTCTTGAATTTTAAACACCTTGTTTCTGATTTTGCTATTGTACAGAAATGGGAATATGTTTAATGACACAGTCTGAGATCTATTTAAGTTTAACCACTATTAAGAACTGGAATTACTGCACATCTGTACAAAGAGGCAAGGTTATTAACAAATGAATCTATTTTAATGTACATTCTCAGTAATTGTATTGCCACATATGAAGCCAAGTCTTCAATATGTTGTGCTGGGCACAAAACTGTGATTTTATGTTGTATTTTCAAGAAAGCACAAGATTAGCCATGTTTCAGTACTGTGTTTAACACTCTCTCTCTCTCTCAGAGTCGTAAGGATTTCTGAGCAAGCTTCTTTTACTGAAGTTTACATTTATGTTGACTTGATCCCTTACATTCATCAAACTTTGTTTGAACAAACGCAGTGATAGTCGTTATGATAGAATCAGGAATTACCCCAAGGGGAATTGGCATGGGCATGTCAACAAGAGCATGTTAAAAGCAGTACTGAAATAGAGACTCATCTATATGTATCGTCACGATCTGTTACATTTTATATCGATTTTCAAGTTTTTTTGTTTACTCATTCCTTTCATAGCCTTCCCTCACAGATGACTGTATCATCATTGAACCTGAGCACCAAGTGTGTGTCTCCATTGCATTGGAATTACACTGTGGTTGCTATGATGGAACATATTTGAATTAGTGCCAGTATACTTTCACTTTTAATTATAAGTGAGAAAAACACTGAAGTGAAGTGTCTTAGTCTGAGAAAAGTCTACGTATAAAATCTGATCTGGGTTGTGTTTGTTTGGAAACAAAAAAATCCACCATGGAACAATTTTTGAATTCTGTTTTAAAATGCTACTTTAGTATCAAAGATTCTTAGTCATATCAGAAGATTATCACCACCCTGGTTTGGAATGACCTTGGCCCTGGGCATCACAAATGCCATATGGCAGAGTTTGCTCCATGTATGAGTGAGCACACCAGTTAGTTGTAGCAGAGAGTAAAACCATCATGGATAATGGACGCCGCCATGGTGATGATACTGAGAATGAACTTCACGTACATTGAATGCCTCCCAACAACATAAAAGTTGTGCCGCAGGGCCCACACGTCATTGATGCCAGAGGGTAATGAAAACTCAGGTGAGTGGTACAGAGCAACTGACACCACGGTGGACCACTTAACCTCTATAATGAACACAGGAACAAGGAAAGTGTCAGAGATCAGAATTGAACGACATCGCACTATTAGGTAGGTGGCATAATATACCAATAAGACTGTGTTACATTGTCAGGTGTGTAATGTTGCATGTTACATTGGGTGTTTATAATAAATATATGCTTTATTTTAAAATAAATCTGTGATGTTTTGCATAACATATATATATGCCTTTTTATTTACATTTCTACAACACTGTTGGTTTTCAGTTTGTTTTACAGCACAAATGTGCCAACTGTACAAAAGATGAGTTTATAATACAAACCGGATTCCAAAAAAGTTGGGACGCTATACAAATTGTGAATAAAAACTGAATGCAATTATGTGGAGATGGCAAATGTCAATAT
>BRDA01008355.1:4783-18956 GCA_036984385.1 Crenuchus spilurus | reverse complement strand
AGATAAGCTGTGTGCATCTGTCTCAGCTTAAAGTAACAATGCAAACATTTGGACACAGCATGAGGACTCATTAAACGACCACAGCAACAGAAATAAGAAAAAAATGTATTTATGTACAATTTCAATGAATCCCAAAAAGAACCGCAGCGTCTTAACAGGTCAAACTCGGCCATCTGAGCTACACATCCGTGTGGTTCTTCCAGATGTTCCTAAGATCTGCTACTCTATCCCTCCTGTAGTCTTAAGAATGTTATTTGCTGTATATTACACACAAAAGCAAATTTAAAGTCAGGAAAACAAACACACGAGCGAGATATAAACAAAAATGGACTTGTTCTATCTTCCTAACAGTCACGACTCCCAGTGTTGGACACGAGGCACCTTCGTAAGAAAGGATGGAGCTCTAAGCAGTATTGGAGAGGTCACATCATCCACGTTTTCATGTCAATTTGCAGAATTTGAAGTTGCAGAACACAACTTGCTCACATTGTGTGTGGACACACTGGTATTCCTCAAACTATGAGACCATTACGTATCTGTACAGGTGTGCCAGACACTGGTGCGTATTGTCATTCAGGTCAGAATACATTGAGGATGCTGTTTACGGGACCATATACTCAGCAGTACCTTCAGGTTCCAGTTAAAACTACAAAATGGATCATGAAAGTACATCTTAGAACATTGTGGATTATAAAGGCTACATTATAGAAGCGAGAGAGGATGCAGAGCCTCCTTCTCCCCCTAGAGGAACCAGACTGTTAAAGCAACTGATCATAGTGCAGTTTATCATCTATAAACCATCTGGGTTTACTACAGGCTACGAAAACCAGTGTTTGTGAAGGAAAACAAAATGCACGACGATCACTTTGCTACATTGTTGCACTGGTGAATGCTCGACTCGAGTGAACTTGTCCTGAAATGGCTACATTTTATCCAAATTCTAATCTAAATAAATAAAAATCAAAGGACAAATAAAACAATCCCTGCAAAAAAAACATCGAGCTGAATGTTTAGAAGCATGCCTTTCTGTCGGTTAATTAGCTAAATAAACAATTTATTAATCTGAATTAATTTCACGTTTAGCTCCTAAACCGCTAAAAAAAACGTTCACACTTAATGGAGGGACAGCAGTGAGTCAAACTTACTATATGAGCTGATAAACACCCAGAATATACATATACAGCCGTGATCATCAACCGTCACAGCGAAGTTCATGATGGACATAATAATAAAAAAAAAAATACAGCAAAGTTCATGAGTTCCTGCCTTGGAGTGCATGCGGGGTGTGGTCAGGGTGGGAGGTGGAGGGATTCTCGTAGTGGAGGGAATGGAGTGGCCTTGTTTCTCAGTAGTTTTGGCTAAAAAGGTGAGGTAGTCCTCGTCACAACTTTAAAAAACTTTAAAACTTGTGGCTGAAACTGGCAGGTGGTTATTCTTTGTCGTGAGTCTTTATCTCGTTCTGATTGTGCGTCTCTGCAGGGGGCGCTGCAGTGCCCCGCCTCACATCTTTACATCCTCCTCCACGCTCAGCTGAGACAGAGTCTTCTTAATGCGCAGAGCCGTGAGTCTGGCTGCTCCGTTGGCGTACCAGCACTCGCGCATGATCTTCCCCATCACACGTAACGCCTGAACACAAAGGAGGACAAGCTTGTGTTCACATTACAAACCTCTTTACTTCATTCAGATCTCATCTGTTCACATTTATAAATGTAAGTGATCTGTATCCGTCTCTGAAAACACGTCACAAACAACAACAAAAAAGATTTGTACAGGGTTGCCAGGTTTGCAAAAATGCAGTCACTGGTAAAACTTTGGAAGTGGATGCAGGTTTTTGCACTAGAGAGGAATAACAATACGATTAGAAGACAACATTAAACTTCTAATGTCTGATTTGAATGTTTAGATTATGGGCTACTTTCAGTTTCAAAATAATAAGTAGAGAATTTTGGGGGATCTGGCAACCCTGTATTAGCGAGACGTGTTATTAGCTTATGTGTGATGGTGTTTAGCTCAGGAGGACAGTACACAACTGGTGGACTATACACACAGAGCTGCTAAAACATCAACCAACTCACTTTTATTCACCTGATCATGTAAACAGAAGTGAAGTCAGAACTGGTTTAGCATTAAACACGTGTGAACAGACAAGACGACACATCAGATCTGATCTGAGCTCACATTCAAGTCGCATACTTGGATGCGTATCTGATCTAGGACCACATATATAAAAGTGTCTCAAATATGATTTGAAAAAAATCTGATTTGACATGTTCACACCTGCCTGAAAAGACCAGATCTTTTTATCAGAATCAGATCATTTTGTGATGTACCACTGTACGGGTGAAGTGGACCCCTTCCCTTAAATGTGACCGATTATTGATCTAATGTCTGTAAACATTTTACACGTCTCCTCAGTGATCTGCATCACTGCTTTAAAAGAATGAGATGCTAAGTTGTAACTGTGTGTGATATTATACACTTATTTATTCTCGTTATCCTTACGACCTCTCTGGTGGGGACTGAGAGTCCTCATAATGATAGGAATGTCAGATCTGTAAAAGTGGGAACATTTTGCTGGTCCTCACATGAAATTTGCCATTTTCTGTGCCAACTTTTTTGGAAACATTAAAGGAGCCGAAGCACTGCTGAGGTTAAGTTTACGTTTATTTTGACTCAGTATTACAGAAGTGAATGAAGTGTCCTCACTAGTATAGTACTACAAAAATGCGTGTGTGTATGTGCCAGGTTTATGCCATGTTGTGGGGACCACAATTCACAAAAACAAACGTGTGTGTTTTTACCTCATAGCTCTGCCACCAGTTGGGCACATTGGGCCGCAGTCTCTGATCACACACCACCTTCCTCATCTCCTCTATGGAGGGGTCAGAGGGCACCAGGTCATAGTACGGCAGCTGATACTCCTCATGGATGCCTGAGACAATGACACAAACCAGTCTCATCAGATTAATATACAGCCTCAAGTAAACACATCACATTGTTTATAAATATCAAAACCTTACTGATGCCCTGTGCTCATTATAGACTCTTACCTCCAGCATTGCATCGCCTGGCTATCTCCCAGTACACCAGCCCTAAAGCGTAGATATCAGCACACTTAAACGAGTCAAAATGCTTCATATTGATGGTTTCATCCAGCACTTCTGGGGCCATGTATCTGAAAAAGGCAGACGAGAACAGTGTTCATGACCTACACACACACACACACTCCTTAAAAATAGATGAGGACTTATTCATGCATGTTTTATGATTAATGGGTTGCTAAAAATGTTTTACCGGCAAAGCATTTTTAGTTTAAGTTTATTTATCTATTTCTTTTATTCATCCACTTCATTAAAACCATTTCCTTGTATTTACAGGACCTCCCACAAGACCACAGAACATGTGGGTGGTGGGTGATCCTCAGCACTGCAGTGACACTGATGGGGTGGTGGTGTGTAGCTTCATTGGCTGGTGCACTATTTTCACTCCAGTAGTGACTCCGATGTGTTTACAGAGTTTGATCAACATAATTTTTATTTTGGACCGCACTGTTCACAGACATCAGTCACAATGTGTTTTACAAATTAAGAACAGGGAATAATAATAATAATAATAATAATAATAATAATAAATAATAAAATAAGTGAGTAAATAATATTTGTAATACTTTAAAAACAAAATGAAAAAAAACAAAAAGTTAACTATATGTTTGCTTGAATTTTTTTTTGTTTGTTTATAAAAGCATGTATGAGCATTTCCAAGTCTTCTCTTTTCTAAAAGTCCAACTAGCTTGTATGTTTCACTTGGTTTAAATGAACAATACAGCTGAATATCATTTGCAAATAAATGGTATGTGATTTTATAACTATTGATAAAATGTATAACAGAAACAAGGGACCCAGGACTGAGCCCTGTGGAACACCACAGGTTAACAGGGAAAACTCAGATACAGAGTCTGCCATAGACACAGCAATAGTTCTCCCTGTAATATAGGGAGCAATTCAGTCAAGAACTGTACCTGATAGATCACAGATGGAATACAGTCTATAACTGTAGAACTACAAAGTGCGCCTGTATGGTCAATGGAGCTGATAAAACCACAAATGTCATTCTAACAGACTGGATTGTTACCTTTTGGTCCCCACCCTCTGGTTAGGGGCAATGTCGATAGTATCAGTGACGGACTCGTGCCGTACAGCCAGGCCCAGGTCAGCTATAGCGCAGGTGCCATTCTTTTTCACCAGGACGTTTTTAGATTTCAGGTCACGATGCGCAATCCCTGGCTTCCCTGCAGGACGAGCCATTGGAATGAATGTGATTACAATGAAAAGCAGCCAGTGTTTCAAACTAACCGGAATTTGAACGTCACAGAAATTGCCTAATGACGCGAGTGGATGTTTTGTTCATGCTTACCTTGCGTGCCGAGAATTTCCATGTGGAGGTGCGCAAGTCCACTGGCAGCCGACAGGGCTAATTTGATCATGCCTTCAATAGTGACCGAGTAGTGGTTCAGATAGTCAAACAGAGAGCCGTGCTCATGATAGTCTGAGACCAGCCACAGCTGCGTCCATGTGCCGTTGTCTGAGAAAGAGAAAAAAGATCAATTTAGACAAAGATAATCTTCACGGACACAGTTTACAGGTCTGTCGGTATATTAATGGATATAATATACTCGCTCACCTTTGTTGTCTGCAGCGATGAAGCCCAGGATGTTCTCGTGGCGGAGCATGATGGTCTGGTAGATTTCCGCCTCGCGAAACCACGAACGCTCTTCTCTGGAGGAGAATATTTTCACAGCCACATCCCCTCCTCTCCACTTCCCTCTCCACACCTCCCCAAAGCGGCCTTTTCCAATGATCTCCTGTAGCACGATGGTCCTGGCCACCGTCCTCTGCACAAACAGCGGCAGACCTGCAGGAACGTAAAGGAACAAGTGGTCAAAATTGACGTGTTTACTGGAGGAATACTTCTTAACCCACTTATGAGCAACCTTTGGAAGGCCAAAGGGTTTTTAGGTAAGCAGAGAGAAAAAGGTCTACAAAAGGTCACCAATTCGATCCCCTGGCAGGACAAGACAAATGTCCTTGAGCAGGGCACCTAACCCTCAACTGCTTCCCGGGCACCGTGGATAGTGTCGCTCACCTAGTGTGTGTATGTGTTTCACGGCACGGACGGGAGTTAAAAGCAGAGGTCAAATCCCTGTCATTGTTTGTGCACTTTCACTTTCTCTTAGCATCTAGATAAGCACTACAGACATGTAACAAAGTAAATATCTGAACTCACTGCGTAAATTAGAGTTAAAAACAACCCAAAGAACTGACCAGAACCAGAACCAGACGTGGACAGGTCGAAGATGAGATCCTGCAGGGTTTTGTCCTTGGGCAGGTACAGATGATCACAGGACGGATCCTCCACATCCAGTCGCTGCCTGTGGTTGTAGGTCCGCTGGTGGTGCTGGAACAAGAACACCCCCACTATCAGCAGCAGACAGACGAGGAAGACTGGACCTGCTATCACTGCCACCAGCTCCACTGGACCCCAGCTGCCGCCCGAGCCTGGCCAGCTCTTCGCCTCAGGAACTCCTAAAACAGGGAGGTATTTAACTATCTAATGATTATTTATATGACACGCATCCACACTTTGCAAAGTGTAACCTCACCATTAGGGACCTGCAGGTTGACGCTGTTGCAGTAGTCTGTGTAGCAGCAGTGTGTATTGACGACCCCCTCAGTGCTCAGGCAGTAGATCGGCTGTCCGGGTGGGATTAGACTATCTCGGGAGATGCAGATACGAACGTGCTGCTCTTCACCTTTAATGTAGGAGGTGGAGGCCATACAGGCCCCATCGGTCTCGCACTCATAGCCACTCTTTTCACAATTAGTGCAGTTACACTTCAGAGCTGCAGAGACAAAGAGAAACCAGTGAAGAACAGAGTGAAAGTATACGGAGATGGACTACAGTCTGTAAAAGTGCACCAGTTGTAGTGAAAATGTCGTGCGAAGTTACATTTCTGTCGTACTGCCCAGCGGTTATTATATTTATTCAACAATAAGTTTCTGTATTTGTACAGTGAGGATAAAAGTCATCCACCATCTCATACACAGCTGCACTTCTCTGGTGATCCAGCAGGGGGCGATCAAAGCCAGGATTATAAGTGGAAGCGCCGGCTGTGTCCCTGTTAGTTCAAGCTGAGGCCATGAAATGCAGGCACCAGGTTTACCACAAGGCTGCATAACATGAAACTGAATCTGCCACTGCAGATAAACCCAAACAGACCGTGAAAAGCCGAAACTGCCCTGGGACAGCCGGGCCGGATCACTGTGACAGTGCTCGGCTCAGGCGCAGACCCCAGAGCCCTGCACTACCACCATTACCCGGAGTCTAAATACATTAGGAGGTGCAGGAGACTAAGTAAACAAGCTTATACAGGCCTCACGGCTTCCGTCAAACATTTTCAATAAAGACATTGTGATTCAAATTCATTTCTGACGAGTACAAAAGTCTTAATGTACAGACACCAAGCTTCCTTAATTTTTAAAATTAATTAGGTTTTTATTTTTGCATAATTTTATATAATTGCTGTCCAATTAAAAAACGTGTATTTGCATTTCCCCCCCAATTTTCCTCCATCATCTGAACACAGCAGCTGCTTTTTATATTGTCAATATATCAAGATGGACCAACACAAATGCTCTACAATTTTTCAATTAAATTCTCATTAATTTACAATAAAAGTGGTGATAAGCTTCTTAAAAGTTACCATTTTGGACATTTTCATTTAATTAATTAAACAAATTAAAATGAGAATATGGCCCATTTTTAGAGTTCAGTGTTGATACTTTTTAAATAGTAATTCATCAAAATCTAAATGAAATATGCTAATAATTTGAGATTCTTGAGACAAACTGTAAAGAATGTCAATTTACCTTTTTTTTTATTTAAATTATGAACATTTGTATAATATTTTTTTATCCCCTTCCCAATGTAGTAGTAGCCAATTAGCCATTCCCATCCATTAGGACCCCCCATCACTCTGCACTGTCTCTGACTCTAGGAGGGTGAAGACAAGCACAAGCCTCCTCCGCTGCGTGTGATGCGGCCACCGACTCTTTCGAACCACCGCTGATACACCGTCACTGGGGAGCCAACGCGCTCGGAGGAAAGCGCAGGATTCCCAGCTCCGAATGGACCAATCAGTAGATGCCTGAGCCAGCGGACATTGTGATGTGCTCTCTTGGGCCCTGGCTGTTGATGGCAAAAAGCATGACCGGGATTCGAACTTTTGTATAATATTTTATGGTTATATCAGAATATTATTACCACCTTTCTAATACTGGGAATAACTGCCCTTGGCTCTTCCTGTGTTCATTATAGAGAGTAACTGGTTCACTGTGGCTCTGTACGACTCGTCCGAGTCGTCGTTGCCTTCTGGCATCAATGGGGGGCACAAGTCCATTCTGAGTACATCTTCACTACAGTGACTCTAGAACATCCCACAAAGTTAGTGTTTTGTGAGAAACTACCACCACCATACTTGACAGGTGCTCTGTTATCATGCCCTTCAAGTCAAATCACATTACCTGACCATGATGATGGTTTTGCACTATACATGCAAACTCTGTGACATCGTCCCCGGTCCAAACCAGACTATTCTGATATCAAATCCAATCCGGTTACAATCTGATATTATTAATTAATGTCTTAAAGAACTGTAATGTAATCCATTACAAGGTTAAAGAAGGAAACCAGCAGAGAGAGGAGGAGAGGAGATTTGTCTAAGCATATTAATCCAGGATAAGTCCTACTAGCCTATTTCAAAAACATGTTGTGTGCTCATTTAGCTCAACAGGCTGACAGAGTTCTTCTTCAAGGGCATTCATCAGACATGTTCCAGTGTGCTGGCACGCAGGACAGCTTTTGTAACTCTATTTTTGAGCCGTCACCGCTGGCATGTATTTTCACGTCTCCCCCAGCAAAGCGGCCCGAGTCGAGCTGGGATTACAGGGGCTCGGGTGGGGGTGGGATGTGGGAGGAAGGGGGGTGTCTCTGGCACACGAGGGGCTTCAGGGGGGTGGCTGAGGTCACGGCGGGGGGAGAGCAGGGCTGGCCGTCACGCTTCACTCACACCCCGGTCTTATCAGCCTCAGCGCTCAGCCACCAACAACGGCGGCCCACTTAGAACAAATTGCCCCGGCTTTAAAATAACAGGCCTTGAAAACTGCGATGCGTGACGACAACAAGGCCCCGGGACCCCGGGAACTTCGGCTCCGAGCTGAAAGGTTCTTTAGCACCAGACCTTTTCTGTTTTTCCTCAGTGAGCAAAATGGCCGATTGTGATCCCTGCTTTTCTTCATTTCTTTTAGAAATCTCCCTTTCCACACTCTCAGGCCTCTGATGTTTGTATAAGCCTTTTATTAGCAGATCCTGTACTCGGCACACATACACAGGGCTTGTATTCCTGTCTGTGGGGCAGTTCACAGTATTACTGTGTACAGTAAAGGTGGGCGATATGGCGGTATTTCTTATTGTGATGCTTCAGGAAGCTTTTCATGATACACAAAGTGACACAATACTTAAGTAAGAACAGACAAAAATAAGCCAGCGTTCGTAAAATTTTACCAAAAAGTATCAATTCTATCATTTTTGTTCAGCAATGGTCATGCTGTGCTGCACTAAATCCCCAAAACAACATTTCTGCTCTCATTTTAGTCAAACATGCCATTTGGAAGTGTTTTAACTCGAGTCAGCGCTCCCGCTGGGGAGACAACACCAAAATTCAGAAAAAAAAACAAACACATTACTAGAAACAAAACTAAACATACCTCAGAAACCTTAAAGGGTCTACTTTTCAAATAGGTTGAATCAATATATATTTTTAGATATTTGTGAGAGAAGCGTAAATAAGCAGACACATTTTTCACTGCAAGTCAGAGTGCGGTGCTTTTTTTCCTCATTTGGTCTCTATAAACAAAGAGCGCTCACCCAACTACTTACACCTATCTCATGAATATCCAATTTAGGAACCACTGAATGAGTAAAACACACGTCACCTCACATTAGTTAAGCTTTAGAAATAAAAGCACATACAATGTGTAAAAACTGTAATGAGCAGTGTGTCGCCAACACCTCTGTTTATTCAGTTCTGAGCTCAAAAGTCTTGGCTAGAAATGTTTAGAGTGTGTTTTCACGATATATCAGCACATCTGAAAACAGGTTTTTGTAAAGTCTAAGTTTAGAGCAGATTTAATCAGAATATAGATTTATGACACTCTTACTGTTTAACACTGTTGTTGCTGAGTCTGTGCTGAACTAAAGCCTGTGTAACACTTTGGAAAGTAATAATTTTAGATGTGTGTAAATTTGATGTAGTCTGACATGCAGACTGTCTAAAATACCATCAGACTGCAGAGTTAAGTACTGATGATAGCCAAGATATTGTCAGAAAAACTGATGCAATTTATCACGATAATGATAGTCATTCTACACTCAACTGTAACTTCAATAACCCTAAAGACGCCTTCTGGACCGTTTCAAAACTGTAAAGAAATGCTGAAGTATTATAATGTGAGCCATTCAAGTGTAGAGCCGTCATGATTACAACATTTAAGCTGACAATTAACATTTAATAAATTATTGATTAACGATTTAATTGCATCATATGCCTCGCTCCATATTCAGTAGCTCAGCAAACTCAGCACCAGCTCAAATAAACAAACATTACTGACCGCTGCCCTCTAGTGTCTGTTCATAAGATTGCACGTTTCAGTTCATTCATTCTTTTATTTTCCTCAGTATAACCAATAACAATTTATTCTGTTTATTACAAAATGCACATGATGGTGAAAGAGCATCCGAAAAATAACTCAAATGATCACGATTATCAAAAACGATCACAATCAGGTGATTATGTAATAATCGTGACGGCCACAGAAGTGTCCCCATTACGTCCAAAAACAAACATGGGGGACATTTAGACCCCATAAAGAGCTAAATGTCTGACACCACACACACACACACACACACACACACTCATTACACTTCCTTTGGGCTCCACAGAGGTTGGGTTCACTAAATTGATCTTAGTCACCATACTTCCTCTCTCTTTCTCACACTTCTGTTGCACAACACAAGTGGCCTGACCACACCCGGTCACATTAGTGTAACAGAGAGAGTGTTTTCTCTCTTTCAGGCATTATCGGCTGATCTGAGACCTTTTGACTGCTGCCAATGCCAGTAAAGCTTAACCTGCAGAAAAGGATGAACAACGAGGGAACACAAGAGCATGATGGGAAGAGTGGAAGAGTTAAATGTTAAAGGTTCTTAAAAACACACAAAGTTCTGCCAGTAACTTCCAGTGGAGCCAGTCCAAAAGTTCACAGGCAGCAGGAATTTCCTGCGTATTACACGGAGGTGACCGGCCCTGATAACGTGTGAAAAACAACTGTGTGCCATGTCCTCGTAATCACTGCACTAACAGAGCACTTAGACTGCACCAAGTCACCCCAAACCAGGCCGGGCGGCCAATTACTGCCAACTGGACTCATCACCTGGACACACTGCGTGCACGATAAACTCATTATGGGTGTGTTTTTGTACTGTGGTACATCTGCAATAATGGAAAACATCTGAAAAGCACTAATACTCGTGCAAAAAACATTATCACTACTAAACAAAACATTCTGCAGCTTTTAGCCTCAAACAGGTAAAACCCAAACTCAGACTGCCATTCAACACTTCACCAGTGAACCGAGTACTGACATGCCTGTAGATGCAGAGCGGCGAGGCTCAGGATGTGCTCATTATGGGATGTTAAAGGGTTAAACATTCAGTAACTGAGAATATAAACCTGACGACATCTCAGCCCGGCTCTTCTGTACAGATACAGACTAGAGCTGATGACTGGCAGCATTATGAAGACAGCAGACGTTTCCAATCCAGGCTTGTTGTTCTGTGGTTGCACTGATGGAGGAGGTGGTGGTGGTGGAGTGAAACCAGGCTAAATGATGGTGTCTGTGTGGCTTGTGGGACACCAGCTGTATGAGCTGTGGTCACGTCTACTAGCTCTGTTCCTCAAAAACACCAGCGGCACATACAATAGAGCTCTATATGTCTGTCTGTCTTTTTCTCTCTCTTTCATCTCTCTCACTGTCTGTCTCTCCGTCCGTCTGCCTGCATGTCTCTCTCTCTCTCTCTCTACCCATCTCTTCGTCTGTCTGCCTGTCTGTCTGTCTCTGTCTTCGTTTCTCTTTCTCTGTCTGTCAGTGTCTCCATCTTTGTCTCTCTGTCTGTCTGTCTTTCTTTCACTCTCTATCTCTCTCTCCGCCTGTCTCTCTCTCTACTCATCTCTTCGTCTGTCTGCCTGTCTGTCCGTGTCTCTTTCTCTCTCTCTCCCTGTCGGTCTGTCTGTCTCTGTCTTCGTTTCTCTTTGTCTCTCTGTCTCTCTCTTTCTCTGTCTGTCCGTGTCTCCATCTTTGTCTGTCTCTGTCTGTCCGTCTTTCACTCTGTCTCTCCATCTCTCTCTCTTTTTCTTTGCGTCTCAGTCTTTGTCTCTCTCTCTTTCTGTCTGTCTTCATGTGTCTGTCTTTGTATGCGTCTCTGTCTTCCTTTCTCTCCCTTTATCTGTCTCTCACTCCGTCTCTCTCTGTGTCCATCTGTCCGTCTTTGTGTGCACGTCTCCATCTCAGCAGATAAAATTCCTCACAGCTGTGTTGTAAACAGGGGCGTTGAGGATATTACAACGTCGCAGTTTCCTGCCGCTTTCTCAGTGATGTCATCAGTCAAGTGATGACATCAAGTTCCCATCTGAGCAATCTGCTGAAACAGCAAACTCCTAAAATCCAGCAAACATCAGCGTTAACGTGACACTTCAACATCAGTTCAAAATGTCATCCGTCCTTTAGAAACCTGCGTCACCCTCCGTCATCCTCAGACCCAAACAGCATGACGACTGTTTTCGGTTGTACATTATACCACTGCCACACTGATCTACAGTCAGAACTGAGCACCTGGGATGTCACCGATGCCACATGATTTTACTGCATGTATAAACAAGTGAGCACACCAGTCACCAGTGTAAAACCATGGTGGGCAAAGGCCGCCGACTGATGTCCAAAAGGGCGGGTGAAGCACGATGGAGGCAGCATCTGCTAACTTTGTAGGAGAAGTCGTGGTTGACTTTTTTCGTACACTGAGTGCCTATTATCACCCAACAGTGATGATCCACAGGCCACTGATGCGGGGAATGATGACTGGTGAGTGGTACAGAGCAATCAACACTCAGCAGAGTCTATAATGAACACAGGAGCCATGAGGAAAGTGGCAGGGATCATCAATGCCCACTCCAAGTGGCACTTCCTAATAGGTAGAAGGTCATAATATTTGGATGCTGTGCTGTGTGAGTGAAAACACAGGACCAGACGAGCGAGGACCACTGACAGGAGTCCTGATTCAGTAGCTGTAAAAGCACAAAGTGTGTATAAGGTCTGCCCGCGTGATGTGGCATCTGGGTGTGCGTGTCTCTGAGCGCAGGTCGAGGTTTAGGCTAAGTGAACTCTGCTCTCGTATGCACATAATTGGTGGCCTTACACTGGCCCTTTGTGTGGAGATTAGGCAGACATGAGGAGGGATTGGGCTGACTGTGCCTGAACAAAGAGGCTGGGGTGTGTGTGTGTGTGTGTGTGTGTGTGTGTGTGTGGAGTGTTTAGGGAGCTTGGACACCCCCCGCCTCTCGCCAAACTTGTTTTTTTTGGAGCAGTGGGGGAAGGCAGGAGCAGATATGGAACAGGACTGGGGGCGGGGCGGGTGGGTGGGCTACCGCACCCCCAGCTGTGAGTGGGTTTTTGGCTGGAGGGACCAGCTGTGACAGTCATTAAAACCCAGTCTAGACTTCGACTTAACCCGCGCGAAAGGGGGAATTCAGTAAAGGTTGGGCTCCAAACGCGCTGGCAGTGTGAAGTTCCTATCATTCCATTCTTGTTCAGACAGGAAGTGGCAGCCGGGGGAATAAAACTGCTGCCATTACGAGCGAGCCGGGCTGATCGGCGTGGAAACCGCACATGGATCTGGCATAAACAAGTGCGCATTACCGGTACAGTGACTAAAGGCAGCGCTGGCCAAGTATTTCCCAACTTCCATGTTCCTTCACACGCTGATGACAAGACGGGGGCGCAGACAGACACAGCAGAGCTGAACGGTTTGGGGAATAATGAGTAATATCTCCTCCCTGCATCCACACTTTACATACACCTTACAGGTGCACTTTGTAGCTCATCTGTTACTCTGTAGACTCTGTTCTGCCTGTTCTTCAATGATCAGGACCCCCTACAGAGCACTGTAGTGACTCTGATGTGGTGGTGGTGTGTTGAGTGAGCAGAGCTGCTGGAGATGTTAAACACAGTGTCCACTCACTGTCTACTCAGACACACCTTCCCTGTTGGCAGAGGTGTCAAGTAATGAAGTACAAATACTTTGTTACTATACTTAAGTAGAATTTTTGGTTATTTATACTTTACTGGAGTAATTATTTTCAGACGAATTTTTACTTCTACTTACTTACATTTTAATTCTATTATCGGTACTTTCTACTCCTTACATTTTAAAAACAGCCTCATTATTTCCACGTATTTTATTTCGGTTTGTCTTCATTCAAAAACATCCTCTCCAGATAAATTGGCCATCCAGAGAGTGAATGTGACTGTGGTTGGATGAGAAGTATAAACAAACACCATTCGGATACCCTATTGGTACCTGCACGTCACGTGTGTCGTCACTCTCCAGTAAGCGCAGTACCGCAACGCAGCGATTTAAGGCAGCACTTGATGTTCTAACTCGTGCCTGCGGATCCAAAATCCTCCAAAAGCAACAGAAAGAGACGAAGTGTAGTCCTCAAACACGTTTATTCTGTCTTATTTTTCAAACAAGTCCGTTTGTATTGTTTTTATCAGGATAACAAACAAAGGAATGAATAAAAAATGTTGCTTAGCATAACAGGCTACGCTAAGAAAACTGTGCTACCTTAAACTTCTGCCCTGATCTCCTTAGGGAAAAGTAATGGAGTACAGAGTTTCAAATCAGGGAATGCAATTGATTGCCAGAAAAATAAAGGATTTACTCTAAATACTAAAACAATGCTTCTAAATAATCTAGAAGAACATAACACACAAAATAGCGATAT
>BRDA01008351.1:9009-69319 GCA_036984385.1 Crenuchus spilurus | reverse complement strand
TGCCTAATAAAGTAGCCCATGTGGGAGTGTGTATGTATACAAGCTCAAATAAAGCAAATGCACACATGGTACATTACCATAAGTTCAATTGAATACAAGTGTTGTGTTGCTGGCACAGGTCTAGCTCTGGCCCTGTTGTTTATTTGTATGTGACTGCAATAATTTGAGTGCAGTAGTTTGGATGGGATGCTTGCTTTGAGTAAGGTTTGAATGGAACTTCCTGCTTCACTGTATGATCTCAGCTGTGATCTGTGTATGTAAACACTGTATCATATATGTGTGAAAGATACAGGTTATTAACAGCAATACAGCTTCCAAACAAGCGCCCAGGATGGTTCTTCATCATTACCCTGAAATGACTTCTCTGTATGGGCTGTTTTAGCATTCAGATGCATTTAGAGTGAATGTGTATGTGTGTGTTTTGCAGGACAACGTGGTGTGTTTGTCACCTCGTCTGGCCCAGAGTTTAGGAAACATGGGCCAGGTGTGTGTGTGCATCCAGGTGACCAGTACAGTCCACCTCATTGACCCAAACACCCTGCAGAGTAAGTATTGACCACTCCTTGCATCGCTGAGTAATCAGTTTTTCACTTAATTGTCATATTTACGTTTTCTATGCTTACATCACATTTCTGTCCAAATACATCACCAACACATTCTTCAAACCATTTTAATGAAGGTCTCAGACTGGACAAAGTGGTTTACAGTGTGACTTACTGTAAACTATAGAAATGGATAAAAGCTCAGTGCAGACAGATACTTCAGACAGCAGCAGGGCTGGTAGAAGACTGATCTTTCATAAGATTCTGCCATGTTCATGATGGTCGTCACCACGACAACTGATTCTAAATCAGCACTTCCTCTTCTGAATTGTTGGCCAAGATGATGATGATAATCAGTGTTTGTTTGGAGATATATGCACGTGATGCACGAGCACCTGAAAAGGAAGCATGTTGTGGCTGATTGTGACAATGATGAAGAGGGACCGTTATCTCGGTAAGCTAAATTGCTAGTTAGCTGCTAAAATTAGCGTAAACAGAGTTAACTTTTACAGCTATCAATATGAGTAAGCAGCAAGTTAACATTAGCGATGACGATTTGATTCATTAGCCTTAGCACACATTCATGTGTTTTCTGTAACGTTTGAATAGCAATGCTAATGTTTTCTAACGTTATGTTTCAGTGCTACGTTTACACTTTATGCTAAACAGTTAAAAAATTGTTTGTTGCAACAAGCTGCATATTTCATTAAAGGTTTAATGAACTATGGTCTTAATTGTTTATATTGTTAGTTAGCATATAGCTGAAATCTAATGACGGTTATATAATAGCAGCTGCATTCTAGTGCGATAAGCTGTATGTTTTATATTCAATTAACGTATGATCCGATTAGTCGACTAATCGTAAAAAATAATCGGTGATTAGTCGACTATAAAAATAATCGTTTGTGGCAGCCCTACTTTGGATACACCTCTCTTTCAATGTTTTTATTTTTTTCCTACATTGTAAAAGTGACAAACAAACCAAAACATGTTTTAGATTTTACTTCAAAGTGGACACACAACTGATGTCTCAAACACATTAAGAGGCAATAAATGCAAGTCATGACCTCTTGACGAGACACAGCTGTTAACTGAAAGCCATTCCAGGTGACTACCTCATAAAGCTGACTGAGAAAATGCCAAGAAAGAGGTGCCTACTGTGAAGAATGTAAAATATAAACATGTTCTGGTTTGTTTACTAAAATAATTGTGTGCGTTTCTTCATAGTTAAGTATTTTAATGGCAGCGTGAGTTCTGCTGTTAGCCTTGCAGCTCCAGTTCTAAACCATAGAAGCAAAATTTGGGCTTCAAACACGTCTTAGCTGATTGACCACATATGAGGTATGTGGAGAATTATGACTTTTGATGGATTCATTCCTGTAATAAAAGACAAAGCACTAAAAAGGAGAACAGGACAATTAAAAACAGGCTTAGCCTTTAAACGTTCCATATTTTTCCTCCCGTTTCCTGTTGACATGAAGTATCAAACTTGGTTCAGTTGGAATCATTTTGGATTTGATATGCTCAGCATAAGTCCCCTGTAAAACCTGTTTGTGCTGTTATCCTCAGTGCAGCCCACATGGACACCACCTGTCTCCCTGCATACTTAAGTTTCCATGAGACAGGTAGTAAAATTCCAGATTGGATTAAACGTGCATGGAGTTCTGGGGTAATTCCTGCTTGTACGTGAGCTCCTCTGTGACTTTATTTATGCCCAGATCTTCTCCCTCCTCCAGTAAAAAACAGGACCTCTGAGATCATCTGTTCATTTTAGCCGTTCTGTGGTTTTACACGCAGATGTTGTTGGAAAGTAAAGATTTTTGGCTGCTGTAGTTGGTCTCAAAGTGCACAGATCAGTCAAAAACCATCACCAATCACAAACCGAGAGCTTTCGAATAGTCACTCAATAATCTGCTTGCCCATACTCGACCTGGAAAAGCTTTGTGAGAGAAAAGAAAGTGAAATGGAAGGTAAAAGCGAGGCTGATCACAGATACAGGTGCAATTCTTTGTATCACCGAGTTCCTTAAACATCTGATGTTAAACTAATACAGCTGTAAATAAGCTGGAGACCTAGACCCAAGTATTATAAAGAGAATAAATCAGTAAGTGTGTGCACAAATAAATGCTAATCACGATCATATCACACATGGGCGGCTTGGTGGTTAGCACTTGGGTTCGATTCCCAGTCTGGGTGGAGTTTCCTCCTACAGTCCAAAAACATGGTCAGGTGAACTGGTTGAGTGTGTGCATGTAGCTAGTGATGATTTGGTGCCCATTAAAGGGGTAGGAGGATTTGCCGTAATCCTGACCAGGATTAAGTGGTCAAGAAGATGGATTGATGGATGTATATGGTCACATGACGCAGACGTCTGGGCTCAAAAATGCAACACTCCAGAACCTCGCTCCTGTATTTATTTTAATGCTGAACACTGAAGAGACGTATTGGATGTTACATTACACATCCTCCTGATGGGCTAATTCAATGTGCAAAAGATTTGGGAGGTTTTTCAGAAATGACTGATTTGACCATGTCTTGAGGCTGCTAATCTGTATGAACCGAGTCAGAAATACAAATATATGCATTAAATATTATCAGCAGTGCCTTCCTCATACTTGTGTCTGTGATGCAGAGCCCTTGCAGTCATTTTATGATATGTAATGCCATTGGTGTTCTGTCACACATCAGTTGCAGAAGTGGATACCAACACTTACTGGCGCAACCCCTTCAACAGCCTGCGTAGTCCACGGCACCTGGAGCAGTTCATTGTTATGGATATTGACATCATCAGGGACCAGCGATTAGGAGTGGGAGCTGGTCTGAGGTCCAAACGGGTAAGGTCTTCAGCCTTTTACTGACAAAACGTCATCCGTAGGAGATTGGGGTGAGGCGGGCACCCATGAAGGGAGACGGTAACCCTCTGGAGTCTGCTTTCCCACCGGCGGCATGCTGATGAAATTTTGCAAAAACACTTATTTAAACTGAGATTTTATCCTAGAACCAAAACTAAACATAAACCTTAAAGGGTCTACTTTTCACACGCATATATATATATATATATATATATGAGAGGAGCTTAAATAAGCAGAGACCGGTTTGTCAGAACGAGTCGGACAGCTGCACATTTTTTCCCGCCAAAATAACGCAAGCCGACATGGTAATTCCAGACACACCATTGGTGGAATGTGCAAAGACCCATCCCCCCAATCAAGCAAAATACCTCTTAACTGACTGTTCACACCTATTTCATAAATATTCAATTTAAGAACCACTGAATGAGTAAAAAAGTAAAAGTGATCTGTAATTTGTGCTAATAAGGGTTTGAGTGCTGTTCCTTCTGTTTATTGAAATTCCACTTAAAGTGGCTTTTGGATAAGTTGAGTATGACCGTCACGCTTTCCTGGAAAGATCAATACTGACTCAGAAATCATTTATAATCCTGTCCGCTTAAAGATTTTGAGTTTGACTCCTTTATTTTGATTATTTATTATTATATATATATCCTTATATATATGATTTATTATTGATTTAAATGTTTTCTCTGTTCTGTGAAACATGATTTACATGTTGACATATTTCTTTGTGTTTTTAACAGCACACTTTGGCTGAGGTGTGGGTCCAGAAGACCTCAGAGATGGATACCAGTCAGCAGTATCACTGCCGTACATTCTTGGGCCACCTGCTCCACATTGGAGACCTGGTGCTCGGGTACGAACTAATGAGCAATAAAGCTTATGCAACACTGTTCACAGCTCATTTTATTCAACTTTAGAAGTTTGTCAGGTATATCATTTATCAGTTATAGCTGTGATCAGTCAGTTAATCTGATGAATTTATAATGCAGACATGAGTAACTGATCTATAACAAACCATAACAAATGGCTGTACTGTTGGTAAAACACTGCTAACGACTCTCCAACACGATTGTGAAAAGGTTCATTTTTGCTGATAATTTAAATAAAAAAATTATTTTATATCCATTGTATGTAAAGTGACATTTCGAGGCATTTGTTGTGTTTAATATTGATTAGTTTGCTTTACAGCTCATAAAAATCTGGGATCCAAAAATCTCAAAATGGTGCAATATTTGAGTAAATTAAGTTTCAAACGTTATTGAAATGAAAACAAAAATGAATTAAAATATTTAACTTTATTGAGTATACATATAACATGTAATGTGTGACTGTTTACCTTTTTGAATGTAATAGCACAGATGAATTTTGTGATTATAACATTTTTTGGAGATGTACTGGTTTATATATGCACAACAAATGTTTTTTTTTTTTTTAAATTTTTTGGGATAGCCAATTGACCCGCCCATTTGTTACGACTCTCCTTATCACTTGTACTGTCTCTGACTCTAAGAGGGTGCAGACTAGCACAAGCCTCCTCCGATGCATGTTAAGTCAAGCTCCGCCTTTTTTTAAAACTGCTGCCGATACATCATTGCTGGGCAGCCAACATGCTCTGAGGAAATATATTTAAGTATTTTTATTTTTTTTAATGCAGTTGTGAGTAAATGTTCAGAGCTGGTGGAGTGTTGGTTTTTGGACTACTTTAAAAATTTACCATAACCACCAAAAAACTCTTATAGTACTACTATAGGTCTACGAGTCATTGAGTGTGCTGAAGATGGAATTAATTTGATTTTCTGTTTTTGTATTCAAGCTATGACTTTGCTAATGCCAACTTCAATGACGAGTTTCTTAACAAGATGAATCCGGACCATGTTCCTGATGTGGTGAGAGCAGTTTCTTGATTCAATTCAGTCCTTTTAACATTACCTGCTTATATGTTGCTGATGTTATGCTGCCCCCTAGTGATGATACAGTAATCCATTTCTGCAGCTTCTGCAGAACATATTGTCCAATAGCTGTCTCTGTTAAAACTACATATCCTTTTAATACACAATGCATTTCGGCAGGAATCAAATGTAGGAAACGGCCTCAACGGTTATAAAATGCCTAGTTTTTATAACATAATGGTGAATGCACGTATTTGTTCTGTATGTCGAAGTCAGGACTGTTTTGAGTGTGTACTGATGTGCCTTCAGGTTCTGATTAAGAAGAGCTACGACAGGGCAAAGAGGATAAAGCGCAGGAACTGGAAACTGAAGGAGCTGGACCGTGACAGAGAGGGCATGGACTCGGATGATGAGAGGTAAGGCAGTCAAAAATTGGACTGGAATTGGGTGTCACCTGAGTATTAAATTTAGCAACAGATGGAGAACATGTCTCCACTCATATCACCACTTTGTCTGTGCATTTACACACAAACATTTTACGTCTATGAATATACATCACAGATTATGACCATCTTCCTAATAGAGGGAATAACCACCCTTGCCTTGGACTGTTTGCTCAGTGGTGATCCTTGACACTTGAGGGTATTTTGGACACACTGATGTAGTCTGACATGGCTTGATGTTTTTTCAAATTACACTCATGTAAAATTATTTTGTTCCCAAAGTGTTACACAGGCTTTTGTTGCACAAACTCAGCAACAACAGTGTCAAAACAGTACGAGTGTCATAAATCTGTATTCTGATTAAATCTGCTCTAAACAGAGTAGAATAAACAGAGGTGTTGGCTACTCACTGCTCATTACAGTTTTTAGACATTGTATGTGGTTTTATTTCTAAAGCTTAACTGATGTGAGGCAACACTCCCATTTTCACTCATTCAGTGGTTCCTAGACTGAATATTTGACATTCCACGGCCGGTAACCCACCAATGGAATGTCCAGAGTTAGCATATCATTATCATATGAATGACAGATCACATCATTAGGGTGAAAAATATGCAGCCGTCTGATTGGCTCTGATAAATGTCTCTGTTTATTTAAGCTCCTCTCACAAATACCTGAAAATATACTTTGATTCAAGCTATACATATTTGAAAAGTAGACCCTTTAAGGTTTCCGGGGTATGTTTACTTTTGTTTCTAGGATAAAATCTGTTGTTTTTGTGGAGTTTTGTTAATATGCCGCCAACGGGAGAACCGACTCCATACTGGCCCGTGGTGGCACATCAGTTGCTCTGTACCACTTGGTGGAGTAATTGTGGGTAAAAGGACATGGTAATAAGAGTATCAGGTGAAGGACGGTAGCATTGCAGACACTGTTAAATTTGTGGGATGTGCTAGAGCTGCCCTAGTGAAGGTGTACTGAGCCTTTTTGTATATTGAGTGCCTCCCAAAGGCATAATAGTGGTGCACCATGGAGCATTGATGCCAGAGGGCAACAACGACTGCAAGTGGTACAGAGCAGTCGACCAGTGCGAGTATCTTTGCACCTTCATAATACCTTCTGTCTCCCAATCCATCCCATTAAGTCAATCAAAACCATCAAAACGGTCCAATCCATGAGTGAGTACAGTCCATTAAGTCAATCAAATCTGTCAATCTTAACCATCCTAGCTATTAGTCCAGGCCATCCATCCAGCCCATTAAGATCAATGCATCCATCTGTGTACAAGACATTATTGTGGAGGATTTATAAGTTTATGCAACATGGAGTTATATTTGCTTCATCTAAGGCCATTTTAAAATGGACCAGTCAGACTGCCCACCACTGTTTGTATATGATGTATATGAACGTTTTGCTGAATGGTCCTTTTTAGGCAATATCAAGACTTCTTGGAAGATCTTGAGGAGGATGAGGGACTGAGGAAGAATGTCAACATCTTCAAAGGTAAAAATGTCGACTCCTACTCGAGCAATAATCATTTGTGATTATTTTTAAAGGTTGTTTAGACAAAGACAGTCCCAGTTCTAAAATCTGCCAATCAGCCCCTTGATGTGATTATGATTGTGTCCCTGCCTTTCCAGATGCTTCCAAGATCCCTGTGGAGAGCGACACAGATGAGGAGGGTGCTCCACGGATCTCCCTGGCTGAGATGTTGGAGGACTTGAGTCTCAACGATGCCACTGGAGGAGAGGGGGCAGACATGATGACCGATTAGACCTCCCTGACCTAAACTCTGAGACGACTCCCAACAGTCTTCAAAGCTTTGTCTCTTAAAATGTTCAGCGATCAGTGAGTCTGTATGAGGAACACCAGCCTGAGACTTTTCTGTGCCAGTCCTCGGGGAACCCTTCACAGCAGGCTCCTCTTTGTGATTTATTTTATTTTACTTTCATTGCGCCGACACCGGATTCAGCTCGTGAAAAGCGTGGTGGTACTGAAATGAATCGGGTGAGGGCGCAAGGAAGTGATGCAGTACAGGGTTCCCTAAAGAATACAGAACACAGCATCCAAAAAAGACCCTTAATGCTATCTAATCAGTCTCTGGCAGTTAAAGTTTAAAGTGCTAAGAGTGGTGTGTGTGATGACAAATAAAAAAAACGTTCTGATTAACTTGTTTCATGTGTTATTTTGACATGCATATACTAATGTGGGTTTCCTCTGGGGTCTCCAGTTTCCTCCCACTGTAAAAATTAAAAATCAGGTGAATTGGCTACTTTAAAAATGATGCTGCAGTGTGTGAATTAGGGGTGAAACGATTCCTTGAGTAATTGAAGTTCCGTCCATCCATTATCCCACCCACTTAACCTTGTCAGGGTTGCAGTTAGTCCCTTACCCCCTCACTGGGGTATCCCAACTAGGACAGTGCCAATCCATCGCTGGGTGATTAGAGTTCCTCGATTACAAAAAATGATTGAGGAATTTTCTCCGCCTTGGAGTAATTGTTTAATTGTAAAACTCAAAGCTCGGTACTTCACACAAACTGCTTGTAATGTGGCTGAACACGCTTACGTCACCCATGCAAAAGGAGGAGGCTAATACATAATACACACTTTATTTACATTCTGTGTAGTTATTACATTATGAGATGCAACAGAGGTCAATGAGTCTCTTCACTGGAAGGTTCCCCTTTAGATTTCATTAGAACATGGACTGGTTCAAAGAGCAAACATCCAAAATCTCACGCGTAATGAGCTTCCATCTCAAGTTTAGGGGAATTGTTTTTTTGTTTGCCAATTTCCTCTCCTTCCCAAAGTAGTAGTAGCCAATTAAACCATCCCGTCCACTAGGGGGCTCTCTCCATCACTTTGCACTGTCCCTGACTCTAGGAGGGTGAAGACAAACACAAGCCTCCTTGGCTGCGTGTGATGTGGCCACCGCCTCTTTTCTAACTACCGCTGATACACCATCACTGGGGAGCCAACGTGCTCGGAATCTCCCAGCTCCGAATGGACCAATCGGAAGACGCCTGAGCCAGTATGAAAGTGATAGGGAGAGAGAGCGCCATCTACCCGCCCAGAGAGAGCACTGCCAATTTTTGCTCTCTTGGGCCCCAACTGTTGATGGCAAACAGCATGACCGGGATTCAAACTCGCGATCCTCGGATCATAGTGCCAGCGTCTTAGCCTGCTGAGCCACTTGGGGCCCCAAGTTTAGTGCATTTATGTTTCTTTGCAGTGTCTGAATGCCTGAAACTCCGTCCACACTCCGAGCAGCAATACGGCTTCACTCCTGTGTGAATGAGCTGGTGTCTTCTGAAGTTACTCCTGTCGCTGAAATACGCCCCACAAAACGAACAGCAGTACGGTTTCTCTCCCGTGTGAACGCGCTGATGCGTTCTGAGGTTACGCAGATCACTGAAAAACACTCCACAGTGTGAACAGCAGTACGGTTTCTCTCCCGTGTGAACACGCTGATGTATTTTGAGACTACTGTTGTCGATAAAGCTCTTCCCACACTCTGAGCAGTAATACTGTTTCTCTCCTGAGTGGATGCGCTGGTGAGTCTGGAGGTGACTCTGTGAAGTAAAGCTCTTGAGGCACTCGGAGCACTGATACGGCCTCTCTCCGGTGTGAATTCGCTGGTGTAGTCGGAGGTGACTCAGTCTAGCGAAGCTCTTTCCACACTCAGTGCAGTGATGCGGCCTTTCTCCGGTATGAATCCGCTGGTGTGCCTGAAGACGACTGCGTCTCGTGAAGCTCCTGCCACACTCAGAACAGCGATGCGGCTTCTCTCCGGTGTGAATGCGCTGGTGTATTTTCAGACTGCAGAGTCTCGTGAAACTCTTCCCGCACTCTGAGCAGCACCGAGGTTCCTCCTTGGCTGCATGTTGACGCACTTGTTCCCGAGATGTGCCCCCACAGAGAGCACCGGATGCCATGTTCTCAAATGTAATTTCTAAAGATTTCACGGCTGTGATGTATTCACCTCTGTTTGTAGAGGACATTTCAAACGGCTTAGGAACATCTGAGGAGAAATACTGCAACCGGCTGTAATTCATGTCTGCAACCAAAGAAAAACATAAAAATCCCAAATTTATTATGGGCAAAGACATCAGGTCATCATAACTTCTATAAAAGAATCTACACACTCAAGAGCACAATAACATTATCCATGTACAGTGGTGCTTGAAAGTTTGTGAACCCTTTAGAATTGGCTATATCCTGCATAAATATGACCTAAAACATGTTTGTGGAAGTGTATCATGGCACAAACAAATGAGATTTCTGAGTTGTTGATGCTCATCAGGCTGGAAAAGGTTACTAAACCATCTCTAAAGAGTTTGGACTCCACCAATCCACAGTCAGACAGATTGTGTACAAATGGAGGAAATTCAAGACCATTGTTACCTCCTCAGGAGTGTCAACCAACAAAGATCACTCCAAGAGCAAGGCGTGTAATAGCGAGGTTACAAAGGACCCCAGGGTAACTTCTAAACAACTGAAGGCCTCTCTCACATTGGCTAATGTTAATGTTCTCATCAGGAGAACACTGAACAACAATGGTGTGCATGGCAGGGTTGTAAGGAGAAGTGAATGAAGTGAATCTCAAGAGAAGGTGGGTCATGCAGCAAGATAACGGGCCTTCAGCTCATCGTTGTTGGGTCTGGTGTCTCTCATCTTCCTCTTGACAATAGCTCATAGATGCTCTGTAGGGTTCAGGTCAGGTGGGTTTACTGCCCAGCACAGTGATACTGTGGTTATTAAACCAGGTGTTGGTACTGTTGGCAGTGTGGTCAGATGCCAAGTCCTGCTGGGTAAATGAAATCCACATCTCCATAAAGCTTGTCAGCAGATGGAAGCATGAAGTGCTCTAAAATGTCTTGATAGACAGCTGCGCTGACTTTGGAACTGATAACACAGTGGACCAACACCAGCAGATGACATGACAGTGAACATAAATAACTTTTACTCCATATTCCAATGAATGCCTGGAGATGTAATAGTGCTACACTGTAAATAAAGCACCATATACTGGAAGGTACCATAATATCATCATACAGTAACATTCACGTCTGTAAGAGACCATTTCAATGTTTACAAAAACAGAATAATAAATAAATAAACCTCTCTGAACAGATGTGGCCACGTGTTCTGATGAGAAGCTCTTTAACTTTTCCCTGAAAATGAAAATCCACTTCCAGCACTGCTCACCTCAGTAAGAGTCTCAGTGAGAAACGGCACAAATAACAGCAGTACCTTCCACCCGCTTCTGTTTATCTGACTCCGGCACATCTGAGCCGCCGCTTCTGCTTCGCTGCGTTAACGAGAGGACAAGTGCTCACATCGCCCCCTGCTGGCTGTGTCCACAACGTGCTGCAGGGCTGCACCGGAAATGCACGCACAAATATGTCATATTGGATAATTTCCCTCAATAAATAAATGAGCAAGAATAATATTTTTGTCTCATTTGTTTAAATGGGTTTCTACTTTTAGGACTTGTGTGAAAATCTGATGATGCTTTAGGTCATATTTATGCAGAAATGTAGATCACAAACTTTCAAGCACCACTGTAAGAGACCTGATTAATTTAATTATTGTAGCTCGACATGACGAGTATACACCGTGAGCCCTTCCTCCGTCCTAAAGCACTGCCCACTGCACACGCATGCGCAACGCCGTCCTGGCTTACAGAGCGGGATATAAATATAAATGTATTTCTTCAGTCACATCATACACATAATTAACCATCATTTCACATTTCCATTGAAGGTTTTTTTTTGTTGCCTCTTTTTTTTAGATTTTAAAAATTGTTAAAAACTTGAAATGTTATTTTTTACTTGTAGCTTGTAACTAGAGCAAAAAAGTGTCTCTTCTAAGGCTAGCAATCCCACCCCTCATAACAGTGTTTTGGTTAAATGTGATATTATAACATTAAACAATACGGGACAAAATTGATTTATGTAATGTCGGTCTTGGCAAAGGTATTTCATAAAGTTAATTTGTAGTGTTAAAAATATTTAGGGTGTGTTTTCCTCACTTTTTGTCTCTACAAAGCTGTTATTCCTCTCTCCTACAGCCTCATTACAACTACATGCAAATGACAAGTTATGCAAATGAGGTGATGACGTCAAATCAAACCTCTCAATTTTACTTCTTTCAATGCCACGCCATTATTAATCGTAGCTACGTTGTCCAAAGTTTCTTCAGGTAACTGTAGTGGCCAGAAACACAACTTAATTAGCAGTTTTATTTGCCAACGGTCTGTAAATGCGAGAAAAAACCTGTAAGGTGCACTAACATTAAACTTTAGGCTTTGATATTATTTTCAGTATTTGACAATAAACCCTTTCTCTATGACTGTTACTTGTAAATAAGTTAGCCTATTAGCCTGTTAGCATTATGCTAACGTTGCGTACAGAATAATAAGACTTAAAGAAATTCTAAAACATAATCAGTGTGGATTCTGAAACATGTATTAACTTCATTGTGCTTCTGAAGAGATGCTTTTGTAAAGGTTTAATCTTAGTAAGTTTTTCAATTTGAGGGCTTATTTAGTTGTTGACTGGTACAGTTAGCATTAGCCTACTCTACCAATGGCGCAAAGACTACAAATGTGGAAGTAGCCCATTTTCTGTCAGTGTAGTACAATTTTCAGGTCATTTTAAAAAGTATTAACTAGCTTGGCTGGTTTAGGTGTTCGGTTTGTGACGAAACAATACGCAAAATGTGAGTTGTTGCTGTTACATGACATCAATTCTCAAACCTTTTTGATGTGAATTATATTTGGATGTGCTCTAATGTGAAAATAAGGTACATTTCCACATTAATATCTTTAGCATTTCTAATTTTAAATAATTAAGATGATTGCACTATCGTCATTGTTTTGCAGCCTTATAGTTACGCCACTGTTTTTTTATTTTTTTTTATTTTTATAAATATTGAATTAAAATTAATGAATGATGCATGATAATTAGGGCATTGAGTCTTAATATCTTAATGTTTGCTTTTATGTCTGCTTTTTTATTTATTTTTTGTCTTTTTAGGCTGATTTTGAGACTTTGTGTCCAGCAGGTGGCAGCAGTGAGCTGTTCATCATGAGCTTCTGGATCTCACATATAGCTCAAATGTGAAAACTGTGCTTTACATTCAGCACTCAGCCTGACAGATATATGTTACTGCTGACAGCTGAACATGACAAATGAAGTCTGAGTTTCCTTCAGGGTGTTATTAATCATTTAAATGTGGCTATTAACCGTTTAAAGGTTGTTATTAATCATTGAAAGCAGACTGCATTGTTCAGATTTGTGCTGTAAAGAATGGACCAGTTTTGGAGGTTTGGATGAATGTACACTATTGTTTCTCATCTAGCATGTTTATTTTGCTTTGCATTGTTTTATTCAGTGTTTTAAATTGGACTTAAATCAGTTGATATAAAGTACTATCTGTCTATATTACATTGTCAAATCAGAAAAAGTTGGGACAGTATGGAAAATGTATTTATTTTGACTTTCTTTCATTCCTGCATTTCAAGCCTACAACATCTTCCAAAAAAGGCTAGTAATGAGATAAAAAGCTGAATAATGATGTGATTTGAAACAGGTGAGATCAACAGGTGATTGTAATCATGATTTGCTACAAAAGCAGCATCCACAAAAGTCTTTAAGGAGCAGTGATGAGCAGAGGATTTACAATTTGTCAGCAAATGATTGAAAAGTTTTAAAACAATGTTCCTTAAAGAAAGGTTGGAAGAGATTTGCATATTTCTACCTCTACGTTGCATAACATATTTAAACGATTCTAGGAATCTGGAGGAATTTCAGCGCATGAAGGGCTCAAGCCTAAGCTGAACATCTGTGATCTCTGATTCCTCAGACGACACTACATCAAGAACCATCATTCATCAACAGCTGAAACAACCACATGGGTAAGAGATTACTGACAAACCTTTGTCGAGCTCTACAATACAGTTACATTCACAAATAGCACTTAAAACTTTACTGTGGAACATGTGGAGACAAAAATAGCCCATTTTAAACTCCCCTGGCACCCAAACCAGTGCATTTACATACACAGGAGCTCTCTGAAGTTGTACAAGCAGCTAAATGCCCATTTGTAGTCCAGGTGACAAGTGTTGTGAGTTATGAAAGCTGTAGATTTTCATAATCCTGCACCAGCAACAGAGCAAAGTTGACTCGCAGGCCAACTGGTGGCTTTAAATAAGTCGATTTTTTATGTTTCTATAACTTTTAGCATCATTTTATCTGAGTTAACATTAAATCACTTGTCCTGTAGCACCATCCACATCTGTTTGACCATTAAAACAATGGAAACATTACATAATTCATCCATTTCTGCTGATTCCTGTGATCTTTATGCATCCATCCATCCATCCATCCATCATCTTAACTACTCAGATCCAGTTCAGGATCACAGAGAGTCCCCCTTTGTCTCCACTGGGCACTGGGAAGGGCATGCCACAGCCAGGATCGGGCACCAATCCATACAAACATACACTCACACCAGGACAATTTAGAGTACCCAGTTCACCTGACCTCCTTGTTTTTTGGGCTGTAGGAGGAAACCGGAGACTACAGAGAAGACCCACACACAGGGAGAAGACAGAAACTCCACCCAGGCGGGGAACCTCTGTAAAGTGTCAGGGATGACCACTGAGCAAACACTCAGAGCCAAGTGTGGCTATTCAAACTATAAGGTAGGTGGTCATAATATTCTGATAAACTGTGTACAACAACCTGTTTAATTGTAAGGACAAAGGGAGATTGGAAAACGGTCATGCAAAAATGAATTATGACAACAAATTATGTCTCAAGTGGACTTTAAAGCACAAAGAAAGACAAAATGTGTCCTTAAAATCCTCTAAAATACAGTGCAGGTGAAGTGAGAAGGGGTAAGAGTTTAGTTTTGGTGCATTTGAGGTGAGCTAGATAGAGGTGTTACCCTACAACAAGTAATTTGTCTTCGGGGGGGATAAAAGGAGGTTTATGCGGAGGTGTGGAGTGTTAGTGTGACGCGGTCCCAATCCCCCTTAAAGTAGAAGGCGGTGCTGGATCGTGTTTTTGGGAACTTGATCTGCCCCTATATGGGGAAACCAGACCCACTTGGGAAAGTGACCATGGGGTCCCTTTGAAACACAAAGAAACAATGACCGGAGGAAAGAGATGTTTCATTGCCTCTTTCCCCCTTGGAGCACCAGCCCTGCTTTACCCCTCATTCACTTCTTTCTTTTCTTGTTCGGTCACTCCTTTTTTTCTTAAAAGAGGAAGGTAAAGGACTTCATTTTGGGCTATGAACCCTCCTGACTTGCTCTTGGGGCAACAGCAGATAAGGGCTCAAAAGTGCCGTTGTATCGTTCCAACAGGCCACTGTGCTGACTTCAAGTAAAAGCTGTATTACTTTAAAACTTTTGGATGTGGGCCCAGAGTGACTCAGCAGGCTAAGACGCTGACACTATGATCAGAGGATCGCAAGTTTGAATCCCGGTCATGCTGTTTGCCATCAACAGCCGGGGCCCAAGAGAGCAAAAATTGGCAGTGCTCTCTCTGGGCAGGTAGATGGCGCTCTCTCTCTCTATCATTCTCACATTGCAATGTCCGCTGGCTCAGGCGTCTACTGATTGGTCCATTCAGAGTTGGGAATCCTGCGCTTTCCTCCGAGCGCGTTGGCTCCCCAGTGACAGTGGTGGCTGTATTACACACAACGGAGGAGGCTTGTGCTTGTCCTAGAGTCAGGGACATTATAAAGTGATGGCGAGAGCCCCCTAGTGGATGGGATGGGTTAATAGGCTTTTACCACATTGGGGAGGGGAGGAGGAAAAAAAATACTTTTGGATGTTTACTTCAATTTCATCGCAGTTCCACTGAAGCAAATTCCATTTTATTGCCGTGGTCAGAATATTTGATAATGGAGCTCATTTTGTATCTCATAGATTGGCAATATTACTGATATATTGACTGATGAACAGAAAACGTAAAAAAGTGGCTTTTGATCATCCACATGAACTTTTCACAGATCTACATTAGGGGTGAAACGATTACTCGAGTAATTCAAGTTGCTCGATTACAAAAAGTAATTTTCTGTGCCTCGAGTAATCGTTTATTTAATTTTAAAACTCACAGCATGGTATTTCGCACTGACGACTTTTAATGTGGCCAACACGCTTACGTCACCCACGCACAGGAAGGAGGAGGCGGCGCAGAGATTTTTAGTTGAGAAGCGAGAATATGGAAGCGACGAGGGAAAACAGCGACAACGTGTGAGAAGAAAACGGCAACAGGAAAATAATGCAGCGCGCTATCCAACACTGGCAGAACTGGCGAGGTCTCTGCTGTGTATTACAGCTACATCCACGTCATCAGAGCGTCTGTTTTCAGCTGCAGGTAACATTGCTTCTAAAAAGAGGGCAAGTCTAAGTCCTGAGCATGTTGACACGCTCACGTTCCTGCACTGCAGTCAAATGCTCCTTTAAAAGGAACACAAACACACACACGGAGGCCTTTTCCTTGATTCTCCTGGAGCTATTGGTTTAAAGCACTCGCAGCAGAAATGTGTGAAACTGTTCGTGCATGGACCTGTTCAGATGTTCAGAAGCTAAGATGCACAACATAAAGCCAATGTTTATGCTTTTTTTTATTGATTATTGCCCTATATTTTTTGATACAAGAAATCTTAAGTTGAAAGTAATTTAATTTGTTTTTTATTTGTGGTATTTATTTCTATTTGTGTTTGCAATTTAGAAAGGTATGTTGTGAATTTAAAAATAAAACCAATTGCTCATTTATTATTAAGTGAGTCTTGTTTTCTGTTGTGTAATTTTTATTACACTTTAACAAAGCAAAATATGTTTATCCGATTACTTGATTAATTGAATCAATTTGTCAGTAGAGTACTCGATTACTAAAATAATCAATAGCTGCAGCCCTAATCTACACCCAGGACAGGGTTTGTAAAAACCTGACTGACCGACCAAAATGCTGTTTTCATGTGGACAGGAGGCCTTGGCTATGTTTTCGATAATATCTGGATACTTGTGGACGAGGTCTTAGCTTTGACTTACCTTATGTTAAACTCAAATGCTCATCTGATGATGTGACAATCAAAGTGAAAGAACACACTGTTTGCACTGTGGCCATGATACAATCATAAAGAAAAGTCATTACAGTCAATCGTTCAGTTCAGTCAATTCACCATTGAGTCATGTTTCAGTAAAACCACTGCATGGCCCTGCCCATTGAATGTATATAAAAATGATACAACAGTAGGAAAACGTCTCTGATGTCCTCTAGTGGCTGGTTGCAGTACAATTTTAAACCCTGCCCACAACCGTTTTGTTGAATGGGAGCTACAACAAAATTAGTTTCCTTGTTCAGTGATTTTTTTTGTCAGCTGTGTTGTCTTAATTCCACAATTTGTACCTACTAATTGACCACCCAGTATTTTTCTTTACAATAAATATGTTTTATAGAAGTTATTTGTGGATATTTAAAGGGGTGTGGTGATGAGGTAATTGACAACTTGGTTGACTTGATTGACACCAATTCTGACATGAATTCTCCCCGTGACTCATCACAGCAGCTAATGCTACGTTTTTGAAGAGCAGCGATGTTTAGTTCAACAGTACGTTTTAGCAGACACTCATAAAGGGCATTATTTTTAATTTTACTAAAATTACTACAAAAACTGCAAGAGCAGAGCTACAGTGGTGAAATTCTGAGGCCATAAGTAAATGCTGGTGAGCAGAGAAAATATCTGTTTGCATCCTCTGCAGAGACTTCAGCACAGTTTTAATGCAGTTTAAATGTGGTTATTAATTTAAAATATTGGGGTGAAATGACTTAAAACAGTAAAATTGGATCTGCGCAAAAGTTATGACAAATTAAGTTCTGCAAATAAATAAAAGTTGTGCACAAAAATGTCATTTTTAAGTGTGTCCGCAGTGATGTGACAACTTTGTGTGCTTCAGTTGGGACATGTACGTCTTGATGTGACAGCGACATTAACAATTTCATAGTATTTACCAAATAATGTAGCAATTAAATTGGTTTTAGATTAATATCCGAATAATAAGCTTGCAGATATAATGGTCATAAACATTACAAACCAACATACACAGAGTTAAGATAACATCTGGGTAGTGCCCTGTTTGCAAGGCTTTGGCTTTGATTCTCACAGTTATTGCTGTTATTGTCATGTGTAGAGTTTACCCAGGGCGTGATCAGTGCCAGTAAAATCAGCCTGTGGACAAGCACACGTACTACACCACTAATACTAATGTTGTTCAATTTAGACAGCAGACATTCACGAGCTCACTGAGCTAAATCTAGTATGACAAATTATTCCACAAAGTAAACAATGAACTATAATAACCTAGACTTAAACAGAACACAGTCCCAATCTTAAGTAATTAATTAACAATAATAACTAATTAACTAATTACTAAGTTCCTAAACAAAAAGAAACATTCAACAACGGTCTTTAGTTTATGTCTCCTGTTGCTCACACGTTTCTCTTGAGAAAATGAGCTCATTTGGGGAAATAACAATAATGTCAATACAAAGTAGAACCGCCAATGCTTATATATACTAACATGATTTATTCTTATTTTAAATATGTCATTAGTATGATTTACTATTATTTTGAGTATTTTTGGTGCTCCCCAGGGTACTTGGTGCCCTACGCGCAGTGTGTGGTCCACGTGGAAACACTTTTTGTAAAATGCTTTGTTTTTACACAATGTCACTATGTACAATTTTTATTTTATAAACATGCGCATATATGGTTTCCATTGGAAGGGCTCAGTTATCTTCCTCATATCTCTCCTCTCAGTTTTTTTCCTCAGCTCTCCACTTTTTCCCCTCCCACAGCTCTTCACCCAGAGTAGTGGGCACTCCACGGTGCCCAGGGAGCAGTTTAGGGTAATGTGCTTACTCAAGAGTACATCAGTCTGTTTTCTGACACTTAAACCAGCCAATCACGGCAGAGCTCATCAAATTATTCATGAGCTCACCATAGAAGGCAAAAGCTCTCGTTTCAGGTAAAGGCAAAATCAATAACAATTTATACTGAAGAGAAAAATAAAAAATAGTTTCTTGTGGCCACAAAATAATAATTACATTCCAAATACATCCTAATCCCAAATAATGTCAAATGTTGCCTCAACATAATTTATGGCTCTGTCTTTTAATAAAATAAACATGTCAGCTTAAAGGTTCTTTAAAGGTAATACATCATCTCTCTACATCTCCCTGTCTTAAATATTTCTTTAAACTGTTCAAACCTCATTTTGTTAAATCAGGACATACTGTCATACAGTCTGGTCTATAGTGTTAATCTACTGTCAGGGATGTCAACATGAATTTAAACTACAGTCTGATCTATGTGTGTAACCCTTCACGACAAACTGCCTTGACTCTTTGTTCTACCCCCACACCCTTTCCAATATTTTACATATTAAACACATTCTTTCAACAGCGTGCCTTAAGTCAACAATGAGCAAGGACAGAAAACAGCTGAGGTTACTTTATACTCTACTTTCACTTAACTTCAAGATATAATCAGAATATCCTTCACTCTCCCTCTTGTATTAACTGTAAGGACGTATAAGACGTCATCTGGAAAATTCTACATATATAATTACAATGAAAAAAGGCTGAAAATATGGGAAATGGGAAAATTAAAAATAACATTTGTGTAACAAAACATTTATTACATAAAATCATTTTTATGTTAATGCTAAATAACATTAACATTTTGGCCATAATTTCAAAATGTATGTTTGGCGCCAACAGCACTGTGCATCACCAAAAGAACACCAGACCCACAGTGAAGCATGGTGGAGGTAGTTTTATGCTTTGGGACTGTTTTTCTGCAGCTGGAACTGGGGCTTTAGTGAAGGTGGAAGGTACTATGAACAGTTCCAAATATCCGTCAATCTCGCACAAAACCTAAAAGCTAAAGATGAAGAGGAATTTCACCTTTCAGCAAGACAACGACCCAAAACATTCCTCTGCATCGGCAAAACAATGGCTTCACGGGAAGAAGATTAACGTTTTGGAGCCAGAGCTCAGACCTGAATCCAGTTGCTAATATGTGCATTGACCTGAAGAGGGCTGTACACAGGAGATGCCCTTACAATCTGACACATTTCAAGCACTTTTGCAAGGAAGAGTGGGCAAAGACTGCCATGTCAAGATGTGCCATGCTACCCAAAAATTCTGAATGCTGTCATAAATTCAGAGAGCACTTTAACAATGTATTAGTTTAAAAGTGTCCATATTTATGCAACCACATTATTTTAGTTCTTTATTTTTATTTTTCCACCCTAGAAGATTCAGTTTAAGGACTTCACTTTGAGGACAGTTTGATGAAGTTTTAGGTCAAATTTCTGCAGAAATATAAAAAATTCTGAAGCCTTCACAAACTTTCCAGTACCAATGTATCTATATATATAGAAAACAATGTTGGACCTAATACTGACCCTTGAGGAACACCTTTAGTAACCCAACAGAACAGAGGAGAACAAAAATCCTAGTTTCACCCTCTGATGCTGTAAAGAAAGATAATCTGTGCAAACTATGGAGTGATCTGTGAACCCTGTACTGCCCAATCTTTTAATTTAAATGGCATGGTCAACTGAATCAAAGGCTTTAAGCTAAGTCAATAAATATTTCAGCACAATGTCACTTTGGCATCCACTGCAGATATAATATCACTGAAGACTTTTAAAACTGCAGTGACACACCCATAACCTGGCCAGAACCGAGATACACCAGATACATTTTGTATTCAATAAGATAATCATTTAGCTGCTCAAAAACTTTAGAATTACAAGGTTAGATGGAAATTGGCCTAAAAATATTTGATTCAGCTTGATTTTTAAAGCGTGGTTGGACAATAATTGTCTTCACGTTAGCTGGTATTTCAGCAGATTGTACTGATAATGGCAATGCAGTATTATTTGTACTTATCCAAGACTTTATTAATCAATACTTCATTATCAAATCAAGTGTGTTGGTGATGAATCTATGCAATGGCTGAGGAGCACTGAGAAGAACATGTGGAAATGCATCAATGCATTTACCTAAAAAAGTATCGGGTATTTGTATTGATGATGAAAGCATCTCCACAGCTGGAATTATGCCATTTAGTTAAAGTGGGCATAAAAAGACCTGCAGTCATGCTACTTGCGTGTTTTGGGTGAGTTTTTTTTTGTCAGCATTTGCGAATCAGACCTTTAAGTTTGTTTACAGGCCCTCTCAAACATGATAAAGATCTCTTGCTTAGGCATCTGCCATAAACAGAAGGTCAAACAAATGCTTCCAAATCTTATAAATGCCCTTTTTGATTGGTTCAGCCCAAATGACACGGTTGGGAAGCTTTTCCTTGGGCGACCTGTAGTGTTTTTGTTGTGGAGTTGAGCTTGAGTACACTCGTTACCTAGTTGGTGAAATGTGATTCCGGCCACAACTGTTGTATTGTGTGAGAAAGGTTGTATTGTGTTGCTGCATCCTGAAGAGAGCCGGGGATGGGTGTTGAGTTACAGGTGATAAAAAGTGTAATGCTTGTCTATCTTGAAAATCCATCACATTTCTGCCGTACAAACTGTGGCATGCACTGTGTCTCCTGACTCATTTCAACAAAAGCTTTCGTGAATATGCCAGGTAAGAAAGCTACGTGTTGGCAGTAATGTGGAGAGTAAAAGTATGGCCTACTATTGAAGAATCTTTACAAATTGCCTTGTCACATCAGTTGCCACTTAAATCCCTGATTCAGCATTATAACTGAGCCATGAGGGTGCAGTTTCAACACAAAAACATTTGGATAATGTAACTTATAAGGGACGCTACATAAGTACTCATTACTGGGCTGGTATCCAAGTGTCCTAAACCACAACTATTAATATGTGAGACCTTCTTTAACCCTCTGGAGTCTGAGGGTATTTCAGACACTCTGATGGAGTCTGACATGCCTTGACGTTTTACAAGTTACACACATCTAAAATTATTTTTTACAAAAGTGTTACACAGGCTTTTGTTCAGCACAAACTCAGCAACAACAGTGTCAAAACAGTAAGAGTGTCATAAATCTATATTCTGATTAAATCTGCTCTAAACTTAGACTTTCCAAAAACCTGTTTTCAGATGTGCTGATATTTTGTGAAATACGAAACCTTTCTAGTCAAGACTTTTGAGCTCAGAACTGAATAAACAGAGGTGTTGGCTACACACTGCTCATTATAGTTTTTAGACATTGTATGTGGTTTTATTTCTAAAGCTTAACTAATGTGAGGTGACACTCCGTTTTCACTCACTCAGTGGCTCCTAGATTGAATATTCAATCGATAGTAGTGAGGTTAGTGTTGAGAGCTCTTTGTTCAGGTGCAGCTCTCTGTGTTTGACAGGCGTTTTCACATATTCCACGGCCGCTAGTCCTCCAATGAAATGTCTGGAATTACCATGTTGTTATCATATGAAAGGGAGATCTTGTCAGTGGTGGAAAATAATGCGCAGCTCTGTGACTCACACTGGCAAACATGTCTCTGCTTATTTAAGCTCCTCTCAGAAATATTGAATATATTTTGATTCAAGCTATAAATATTTGAAAAGTAGACCCTTTAAGGTTTCAAGGGTATGTTTAGCTTTGTTTCGAGGATAAAATCTTGCAGTTATATAAGAGTTTTTGCAGAATTTCATTAATAGCCCGCTGGCGGGAGTGCAGACTCCAGAGAGTTAACTTTTAATGGTGTACTTTTAGTTTATTTACGCCAGTTTGTTAGTCTTGCAATTCCAGTTCTAAACTAAAGACTCAAAGCATGTATTGGCTGATCGACTACATCCGAGTGAACCATTCTTTGCATTTCAGTAATTTCTTGAAAAGTAGACCACTACTCTTTCCTTCTGTCCATAAAAAATGTTTTAAAAATTCCACGGCTACTAGGATGTACTTTTGAATGAATTCACTAGCCTGCTGTGTGGTAACTGCCTGGGGATGTAAACTGGTTTTTGCAGACAAATTTTCATCAATTATTACTCCAATCTGATGTTGTTGTAATGATTGAAATGGTCATGTTGAGGTGTATGGAAATTATACTCCATACCTTTTTATGTTTAAGGAAATTGCGCTCCTGTCCACTGTCAATGGAAAGGTGCCTCTGGCTTTGAACTCTTGAGGAACATCATGAACACTGTAATGAACAACCGAGCACTTAGTACTAATGCAATACAAATGCTGTTGTGTTTGTGAGTACACATAAAGCTGAAAAGGAGAAAAGTGAACTAACGGGCTCTTTTAGGTTGGCCCTTAGGGCACCTATAACACAGATCTTGAGAAACTGGTTTGGGCACTCAGCTAGTTTATGGTTTCTTCATAAGCACATTCTTCACTCTGTACTAACTGTTTGTGCTGATGGGTTTTTGAAAGTTGAGACTACACTCCATTTGTCTTCTGTTAGACTGACGCTAATGTAAAAGTGAAAGATTGTCCTGGGAAATTGATAATCTGGTATTCTGTTGTAGATTGCCATTGATTTTAACCTTCTATCTACTAAGTCAATGGTTCTCCCAGACTTACCCTAGATGTAATTGATCAGTCAAGATGATTGGAGTCCATAATTTGCTTATTTCTCAAGATTTGAAGCTATAAATCAATAGTCACCTAAACTAGTCCAGGTATTTCTGCCAAAATGCATCTCCAAAACATCTCTCAATGTGCTCAGACCGTGTCTGGGTCTTAAGGTGTCATAGACTAGCGGTGGAGGACACCATTAAACTTTTTCATTTTTAAAGCTCAAAGTAAGTCATACTGTGTCCTAAACCACGACTAGCCTGCTATACCTTAGTTAAGATGTGGATGTGGTTTCAGCGTGTTTCGGTGGAAAACGCCTGGATCGTTTGCCTTGCGACTATTGAATTCTCGAGTTTGTGAGCCTTGCAACTTCAGTTCTAAAGCAAAGAAGCAAAATTTGGACTCCAAACATGTCTTGCCAGAGCATCTCTCTGAAGTGGACATTGTGTAAATATGATGTTGAAGGTGCAGTAGGATTGGTAAAATTAGCTGACTCTCAAACCTGGAAAAAGAATCACTTTATTTGGTGAAAAATCAACGAATAAAAAAAAGAAACATTGAATGAATAAACATATCATCTGTGTCTATATTCAGTCGCAAATAAACAAAATATAAAAGTGATTTCCAAAAGAAATGGATGAAAATACATGTATGGCATATAGAGAACACAAATAAGTGCAAAAATATTGGGTGACTGACACTGTAATCAGCCAAAGTTCCAGTATCCGGTATATAAATATACATATATAGACATGTTGGATAAATACAGACAAAATGAATCAAGACAGCAGGTATTGATCAAAAGATCAAGGTAAATGTGTTCATATCCTTCAAATGTAAATCTGCGTGCATGCACTGTTGAGTACTTTCAGTGATTCTAAGACAGGAAGACTGATCCAAGATTTTTTTCTTTTCATATCAGCTTTATTTAAGAAACGTCTTATCGAAGTCCAGCTTGAAGCCATGTCAGACTTGCATGGTAAGAGATATATATATAAAGAGAACGAAAGAAAACAAAACTATTGCTCAAGTAAGTTTAACATGCCAGGACTCAAACAGAGGACTATCAATATTTGTACAAGCGCAGTGCAGCTGACTGTTCAACAGTTAAATTCTTTCCACTTTCTTTACGCTTTTTTTGCATAGGATACATTAATTGAAAATGAGGAAGATGAACCTTTTTCATTCTTTGAGTCACTTTAGGCTACATTCACTTGTGGGGCAAGGGGACAAATGACCTGAGATGGCCCTGGTCCATCCTGTTCACCGTTCAGAGCAAATTATCAGCAAAGGCACTGCCTAAGGTTTGACCAGCGATAGCGGGGAAGTGGCAGAGCACTCCCCTGCAAATGATAAGTGCGGGACCGGCCCCATCATGCAAAACATCATCAATGTGTGCAGTCACACAGGAGCTACGTGCAAAAATGTCACAACAAAGGTGAGACAGGAACTGAACCCAAGTGAGCATGGGAACGGAGATAGGACATGGCTTTGATTTAGATTTCCCTTCTTGCATTCCTCTAGACTGTTCCTGAGAAGAAAGGCGAACAGCTTTGCTTACTTTAGGAAGGGGCGAACTGTGGAAAACTGCTACTTCGAGTAAACTAATTAACTAATTAGCGGGGCTCAGCGGGCTAAGACGCTAACACTATGACCAGAGTTCAAATCCCGGTCATGCTATTTGCCATCGACAGCCAGAGTCAGAGAGAGCAAAAATTGGCCATGATCTCTCCCATCACTTTCACAATAGGGATCCTGTGCTTTCCTCCAGCGTGTTGGCTCCCTGGTGATGGTGTATCAGCGGTAGATTGAAAAGAGGCGGTGCTGCATCACACGGAGAAGGCTTGTGCTTCTCCTAAAGTCAGGGACATTGTAAAGTGATGGGGAGAGCCCCTAGCAAATGGGATGGGTTTAATGGCTACCACTATATTGGGAGGGGGAAATGGGCAAACACTAGAAAAAAAAAATAATATTTAGCTAGCCTGACCTGTTCCAACATTTATCTCAAGTTTACAAATGAATGCAAATGTCTCTGGCTTAGCTGATGACTTTTAAAGACCGATTTATGAATCTGGTGTGGTACCGAATAGCTGCGTATCCTACGCCATTCCCTATGTTGTACCATATGGCCTAGCCTGAAATGAACCTCCCTAGAAATGTAACTACATGTTGCGGCGATGCAGACCACAACAACTGTGATTGGTCCTCTTCACCTCTATTTTCAAATTGAGTTGAAGAACTTAAATGAAAAGATAATATGAGGAAGTCTGTCATTTGTAGCACTCCTCTTCACGAAATTCATGCTGAGATTTCTTCAAACATCGATTATGAAACGATTACGTGTACTTCGTGCTGTGCGTGGAGCCTCATTTAGGGAAGGGGGCACCACGTAAAGCTTCACTGCACACCCCACTTACATAGGCTACAGTGAAGACTCAGACTAAATCAAATCAAATCAGCCTAAAAAAGTAAGATACGTTTAAAAACTGATGACTGAAACCACTCTTTCGTCCACCATCACGAATAAGAACACAATTAGGTTATCAAAATTGTTCCCCAAAGCTTCCATTTGAAATTAAAACTTGATGGCTCATGCGCATCCTTGTATTTTACGATATTTCTGAAAACTCTTGACTCCCCCCACATCTTCCCTTCTGGTTTTAGTTCATCAGCGCTACGGTACTTTCAGGCTGTTCCCCGCACAGTCCGGAGAAGAACTCCAAGGCCAGACGCACGTGGATGGGTACGAAGACGTAGGAGGTGTAGACCACCATTGCCACCATGGTGAAGAGGACCGTGTTGAAGATGGACTTCTCCCACGGCTCCAGGACATAGATGCCCGTGATCAGCAGGTACTGGTAGTACAGCCAGCCCATGTACTCCCGCATGTTCTTCACGTCCATGCCTGAGGCTTAGTTCACCCCACGGGGAAGATGCGGACTGCAGGAGGCTGGTTGGAGTGAACGCACACATCAGGGCATGGCCATACATGGAAGGGGAAAGAAAACAACAGGTGTTAATGAAATGTGTATGGCTTCTAGGTTTCCTCTTTCTCCCACAGGAATATTTTCATACGGTATTCACTGGATCAAGACCTGTGGCATCATGCAAAAATTCCCAAAAGACAACAGTAGAAAAACAGGCAATTCTGAAATAAAGTAGCACTTGAGTCAACCCTCATGCCGCAAGCGATCTTCTTGACAAGGCTTTGAAGTTTGAAAGATTAAGTCATGCCTACAGTACTGGATACTCCATGCAACCCTGGAGAGCCTAATCTCTGCAATGGAAAAGCTACAATGAAAGAGAGAAACATATTTAAACCTTGAATGCTAGGGACCCCCACTGAGGTGACGATATCTCAGCAATGCCTTGTGGGAACAATCGACAATCCAGCATCTATTGATGATCGTCTTCCTCTTTCCAGCAGCCCATGTACACCAAACATGTACTTCATAATCTGAATAATTACATTGTAACCACCAGACTGTGGTCAAAAGCCTCCAAGCCTCCCAGATCACCTTTCTTCACGTCTTATCAGATCTTTCGTGACTTGCTGACTGGCGTTAAATGCCAGGTGCCAAAGGCATTGCTTTATTAACAAGTGCTATTACATGGATATGCCTTGCTGTGATTTGTACAGCCAGTTAATGCCGTAGTAATGTGCTCCACTGAGATGGGGATTAGCTTGGGTTTCATGGAAAAATCGTAGCCCAAGTGGGGCTATTTAGGACGATGTCGGCTGCCTTGTTAAAACAAGTAATTGTAGTTAATGGTTCACAGTCCTAATGCATCTTTCAAGGGCAGATGTCATGGTTCACCTGTGTCAGTCGGGACAGGTGCCTGGTCAAGAGTGCAAAAACAAACCTTGCCGTCCGTTGCCAGAACATTCCTCAAAAACTCCGTTTTTTTGACGAATATTGCTGCTTTTTTGGGTAATAAGTTGTGTATGCGCCTAAAAATTGTACCATTTGTGATGCTATACAGCCTCACTGTTCATTAAAGAGCAGGTTTTCTTTCATGTAGAAGAATAATTTCATCCAAAGAAGCATCTAAGTATGCACTGAGCTTTCATGCATATATAACCACAGCCCTCAAGAACTGTTGCAGTTACAAGACAGCGCACTTGAAAAATTGTTAACGTTTGATGAACAATTAACGAGACATTAATTGACTAATTAAGGTCATTAATGGATTGCATATTCTTGCATCTTTTAAGCCACTTTGTAATATAACACAATGCAGAATTGACTTGAAGACTCACCTTCCAGGGTAATATGGTGTCCTTCAGACTGGACTCTTCTTGGAGAAAGTTTCCCGCAGGATGCTGAGAATGAAAGGCAACGTCCTGCCACTCCACTGAAGTGCAAAGCTGCTCGACCAGTTCGAAAATGGCAGATCATGCAGTGCTTCTCTACTTTAGGCCAGACACCACACCCACCCACGTTTTCCTTTCATGCTCACCTGTGTGTGTATGTGTGTGTTTGTGTTTGCATGCATGTAAATGCATGTGTGTGATATGTGTATCTGTGGAGCTGGGTGTGAGTGTTGTTATATGCATAGGTGAAGTTGTGTGTGTGTGTGTGTGTGTGTGTGCTTTGATGTGTGTAATAGTACTGCAGATGCTGTGTGTGCAGGTGTAATGCACTGACAGTGTGTGTGTGTGTGTGTGCAGGTGAAATGACACACACACTCTCTCCCTCTCACACACACATACACACACCTCCGAGCTCGAGTCTGCGCGGCTCGCTTTTCTCCTCTCAGCCGGCGCACTGCTCACACAGCTCGGCTGGGAACGCGCGCCGTTCGCGCTAACTTTTCCGCCGTGCCGCAGAGTCTCTGTGCCCGCCCTCCCTGCGCTTCTCCTCGGTCATGATGCTGCAGTACGGCGCGTGACGTCACCGCCCATCAACGCTGTCTGCGCGCCTCCTGTTGTTTCCCCCCACCCGTCTTCCGGAAGGCACCGCCTCCTATGCACGGATTGGCCGAGTGATTTAGTCCGAGTGCCTCCAGCGCTGCGATTGGACAACAGCTGTCTTGCCTTCTCCACGAGACGTGTTGTAAACACGGAACTGCACGGCTGAAGACGGCTCCCAGAACGTCTTAGCTTTTAAGTTCGAGAAACGGTTTGAGAACCTTCACGAACGTTTTGTTTACGGAAATGTTCTCTGGTTCAGTTCTGTAACGTTCTGGCAACCTTTAAATTAGTGTAACTTTAAAGAAACGTTAAAGTTCCCTTAAGGTTAGAGCAATATAAAGACATTAAAGGAACCAAGAAAACGTTTCCACAACATTCAGATGATTCTAACCTTGGAATGTTATTGTAATGAAAAATATAAAGGTTGGCTGTTGGCTGGTTGATGCTCCAGCAGTGACAGGTGTTTAAAAACATCAGCAGCTGTGCTGTGTGTCTGATCCACTCTAGCACACACTAACACACCACCACCACGTCAGTGTCACTTAAATAATGCCTGCTCTGATTGTGCGAACAAGGTGGTCAATGGAGCTACAATAGAAATGACAACATCAGTATAACTGTAGAACAAACTAAGCCAAATACAGACTAGACGCTAGTAGCCAATCACAGCGCACTGGGCGTGGCTCTGCCTGAATACGGGTGGGAAAAACAAAGCTCTGCAGTGATGGATGGGACCGGAATGGAAAACGCTGAAGCTGCTTTCTCTGGACTGTAAACACGACACATGCAAACCTGGGGCTGAGTTTACAGATCTGACCACGTATTTGTGCTGCACACTGTAAAAACGCTGAATGAAGCACTGCAGAGTTATTACAGTGATGAGCGCACAATTTTATTGTGTAAAATTAACTCTTGTACTGATGAATGAAATAAATAATACAGCTTGTCTTTTATCTGCAGTATTGGCACTTCAAATGTGTCATTAAGACTCATGGTAATACCATCAGAGAACCAAATTTACCCCCAAATGTAGTGGTAGCCAATCGATCCACCCATCCGCTAGGACTATCCTAATCACTTACAATGTCCCTGATTCTAGGAGGGTGAAGACTAGCACAGCCTCCTCTGAAATATGTGGTCAGCCACTATTACATTGTTGCTGGCCGTCCAACATGCTCAGACAAAAGCGCATGATTTCCAGCTCTGATACATCAGCTAACAGACACCTGACATAGTAGTGATGAGGAGAGAGCACCATCTACCCACCCAGAGAGAGCACAGACAATTTTGCTTTCCCAGGCTGTTGATGTCAAGCAGCATGTCTGATTCGAACTCGCAGTCCTCTGCAACTAAACGTTTCCGGTATCTATTCTTTAAACGTTCTTTGGTAGAACAACTTGTGTGTTTAGGGTCGTTGTCTTGCTGCATGACCCACCTTCTCTTGAGATTCAGTTCATGGACAGATGTCCTGACATTTTCTTTAGAATTCTCTGATATAATTCACAATTCATTGTTCCATCAATGATGGCAAAACGTCCTGACCCAGACCAGCAAAACAGGCCGAAACCTGATACCACCACCACCATGTTTCACAGATGAGATAAGGTTCTTATGCTGAATGCAGTGTTTTCCTTTCTCCAAACATAACACTTTTCATTTAAACCTAAAAGTTCTGTTTTGGTCTCATCAGTCCACAAAACATTCTTCTAATAGTCTTCTGGCTTGTCCACGTGATCTTTAACAAACTGCAGACGAGCAGCAATGTTCTTTTTGGAGAGCAGTGACTTTCTCCTTACAACCATGTCATGCACACCATTGTGGTTCAGTGTTCTCCTGATGGTGGACTCTTGAACATTAACATTAGCCAATGTGAGAGAGGCCTTCAGTTGTTTAGAAGTTACTCTGGGGTCCTTTGTGACCTCGCTGTCTATTACACGCCTTGCTCTTGGAGTGATCTTTGTTGGTCGACACTCCTGAGGAGGTAACAGTGGTCTTGAAGTTCCTCCATTTGTACACAATCTGTCTGACTGTGGATTGGTGGACTCCAAACTCTTTAGAGATGGTCTTGTAACCTTTTCCAGTCTGATGAGCATCAACAACTCTATTTCTGAGCTCCTCAGAAATCTTCTTTGTTCCTGATGATACACGTCCAAAATGACATGAAGTATAATATTTTTGTTTAACTGGGTTCTCTTTATATACTTTTAGGACTTGTGTGAAAATATGATGTTTTAGGTCATATTTATGAACAAGTATAGAAAATTCGAAAGGGTTCACAAACTTTCAAGCACCACTGCAGTACCATGGTGATACCATCATACAGCCATGTTAGTACGACAGTATCATTTTGTAAAGTATCTGCGTCTGCTCATGCTTGTTGAGAACTCCACCTGCGGCTTAACCTGTAGCTGAACCCTTGTCTGCCACAGTGTTTGTAATATGTGCAGAATGTGGTTTTGCATTGTCTTGTTAAAAAATGCAGGACGTCCCCGGAAAAGATGTTGTCTTGAAGGCGGCATATGTTGCTCTAAAATCTCAGTGTACTTTTCAGAAGTGTAAATGTCTATCCATTCATCCATCCATCCACTGGGACTGGCCTTTGCAGGACTTTTCTTTAAAATGCTAACATAAACTATAAAACAAAGACTATAAACATCTCATTTAATTGGTCTGGTCCATATCTCAGGACAGTCTACACTTGCTTATATCTAGAGAAAGAAAGCTACAGCCATTCCCTTAAAAGAGAATCAATATTTCAGCAGAACTGTCCACCTGCTTTAAAATAGCCTTAGCGGGCAGGGCTGAGGTGCCAGGCAAGCAGTACTCACTGAAAACAGCTCTTAATACACAGAGATGGCATTGCTGCCACAGGCAGGATATTCCAAGCAAAGGATATATCAGAGACCAGACATTTAATAGATGCTTCTTTCAATTTCTACATTTTATACTACGTGACAGTTGATGCAGAGTTGCTACCCAGTATCAGCATCGTTCTGACATTAGCAGATAATTTTAGATTCAATGTTAAGTGCATTTACACCCGTATCCGGGCACCTCAGAGAGAGCCTTCACTCAGGTTTTCATGTTGTTATGACATTATTCATTACGTCTGAGTGGTTATTATGTTTTGGCTCATCAGTGAATATATGAAACTTGGCCTCAGAAACGCAAATTTGATACAAAATGAAATCATAAATTAAAAACGATGATAAAATCACTGCTCATTGTTAGATTTATGTCGCTCTTGGTCATGTACATTAGGCTCATGTGCAAATGTCAGCAGGGAGTGGTTTTAACCCAGCTGAGCAAACATCCATGGTCAGCGAAGGTGGCAGCCTCATCTTACACACAACATAGAATTAGTTTTATTGTCCTGTCGTGATGAAAACAACCACAGATGGAGAGCCTGTGCACAGTAAAATCTTCAGGAATGTCCTCGTCTCCAGTATTCGTTTGCCAGTGGTCATGGTGACAATCACATTTATGGGCGGCACTTGAGGCATCTTGCACAATGTTTGTTTTAACCTATTATCAATGACACTCTATTGTCACCGGGATACAAACGCAATAATTAAAGCTCAGTAAGCACACAAAGGCAGCTCCTACAGTTACTATAGATCAGGGAGGGCCGGTGTCAAATACTTTTTGGTGGTTTTTCCTTGTCAAACACATCTGATAAACTTTCACTTAATATATGAGTGTAGTGAGGTGCATCTGAACATGTAAATTAGCAATTGACGGTCATCGTACCATGTTGGTAGCCTTCTAAGGCTGTTGTTTTGTTCGGGTGAACTGATATAAAGATAGTAATGATGGTAAGAATGATATAAGTGATGATGATGATTAATGGTGGTGGTAGTAGTAGGTAGTTAACATGCTTGCTTCTCAGGTCTGGGGTTCGAGTCCCCATCTGAGTGGACTCTCCGTGTCTGCGTGGGTTTCCTCACATGGGGGTCCTTTATTCATACCTCAATACTGACCAGCACTCCTCTCTGTGTCCTTTTTTCATCCCTCGTTCCTTCCATAGACTTGCATTAATTTTCAATACACCAAGCAACCATCTGGATACCATAGCAACAGCCTAGCAAGCACTTAGCAACAACATAGCAACAGCCTAGCAACCACATAGCAACAGTCTAGCAACCACTTACAACTACATTGCAACCACTTATGAACCATTTAGCAACTGTTTAGCAAAAACTTAGCAAAAGCTTAGCAACCACTTAGCAACAATCAAGCACATGTGGCAACAGCTAGCAACCATTTAACAGCAGCCTAGCAACCACATGACAACAGCTTAGCAACCACCTCATAACTATTTAGTAACAGTGTAACATTCACTTAGCAACCACTTAAGAACCATTTGGCAACCTCTTAGCAATTAAATAGCAACCAAGAAAAATCATGTAGCAACCACTTAGTAAAATGAATTATAATTCATTATAGTAATGGCAATTCTTGTTCTTCTTCTTTTTCTTCTTCTTCTTCATCTTCTTAGTAGTAGTTTATTGTTTTGCCTGAAAATTTTTTCTTAAGTTTAGTTAACAAATGTGCTGTTTCTGTATGTCTGTTCTGATGTTATCAGCAAATTCAAAAGTATAAATTTTTTTTTTTCATACTTACTGAATTGGCTCTCTGAAGAACCATCCATTGAAAACCTCTTTAGGGAACCAAAGATAACCTTGGGGAGGTATACCTGCTCAAATATCAGGGAGCATGAGTATTTTGTGTGGTGTTTCCATTATTTTGGTCAGCTCATATAATGGTAATCTAAGTACATTAAACATCGAGTGCCCTCTAGTGGTGCTGTGGTAGCACAACAGGTTGATAAGAAGCTGCATTACTGTGCCAGTAATTCTGACAATTCTGCATCTTTAGTTAGATTACAGCTTTTAGGATGGCTGTGTGAGCGTGCACACAGAGAGGGGAAGAAACAGAGGGCCATGAGGAGGACAAATGGGTGAATGAAGTGCACAGTGCTCGGGGCTCGGGTCAGGTTTCTGGGTCACTCTCTGTAACAGTGCCGCTCAGCACTTTGTTCAGGTTCAATATGGGTGACTGTGGAGCACTGGGCCTGAACCAGTATACTCCTCCCTCCTCAGGGGTGTGTGTGTGACCAAAGGAGAGAGAGAACATGGGGGACACTCCCCCCTCCAGCATGCATGACTCTATATATCTCAAGCCTGATCCAAACATTAGTGATCTCAGCTCAGGTGGAAACAGCTGGACGTGAAGGAAGAAGACCACAGCATCTGGTAAACAGTTTTCTGACATCATACGTTACATCTTTCTTAATCTAGTCATAGATCAGATGATGTCTAATGGTAATAAACATTGCGTAGGTTTGCTGTACTGTTGCATATCCATACATAGTCTGTGTAGTTGTGAATACTCATAATGCATCAAATGGCAACATGCTGGGACCTCTTAATGTTATTTTTTGGTTACTGACCCTGTAAATGGTTTGCATTTGCGTAGACAACTCAATCCAATGGTCATTAAAGACGTCAATATATGCAACCATTGCAAAGGAGAACGCTGTTGCAGGGTTCTTTAGTCCCGGCAGTGATTATATATAGAACCGTAATACCTTTGGATGGTTAAATGGTTTGTTTCATGTTGTTCTATGGATCAGATGTGTTGGAAATGGTTCTATATTGCACCAATGGTTCTGCTATTGTTGTTGTAACTCATGCTTGGAGTACTCGAGTCTATACTTGTTTATGTTTGTTTATGTTTTACACCCCTGGACTAATCTGCAAATTTATGACATAAAATATAATCTAATATGTCATCATTATATATAAAAACATTTTACCACTATATTGGTGCTTTGCATCTTTGGAAATGTCAACATTTCTTCATAGATTTGGCCTAAAATTTTATCAGATGTCTAAACGTAGATAAAGAGAAGCAAATCAAACAAATAAGACATAAATATTAGACGTCATTTATTTATGTGAGTGGAAAAGACATTACGATTAGCAGATATTTACAGTCTTGTGTTGTCAATCAATGGGATGACAATTAGGTGTGTGTGGGTGGCATGTTTTATTTAAAGAGTCTGGACTCAAGATTAAAGACTAATGAAAATCTAATTAAGGCTTATTCCCAGCGTTGTCTTGGACAAACGTAGTCTGGCCTAGATCTCTATTTTATTTACTTAAAGATCCATGTAGAACCATCTCTTGCAGCTCAGTATATCGACAGTCGGTATATTTCTTTAAAGAATTGTTTAAAATTGGTTCTGTATAGTACAAAAAGGTGTTCTGAAAATGTTGTAGAACCATTTTTACTACAGTTTGGTTAGTATAGTGTACTGAGTCGCAACACTGCCTCCCATATGGGAGTTTCCATCTTCAGCTCAGGGAAGTACACCATGTTATACCAATGAGTCCTTGGGCTAGACTCCAAACTCTACATACGCCTACAAATGTAACAGGTTCCTAAGCACCAGGACACGACTGCCTTTAATGCAGGAGTGAAGTCATTTTAACAGAAATCATTTCTACCATTTATCTGGATATTAAGGCTGCAGTTCAATGAGTTTGTCAGTTCTGTTTGGGCGGCACGGTGGCTTGGTGGTTAGCATGTTTGCCTCTCAGCACTGAGGTCTTGGGTTCGAGTCCACATCCGAACGGAGTTTCCATGTTCTTCCTGTGTCTGCGTGGGTTTCCTCCGGGGACTCCAGTTACCTCACACAGTCCAAAAACATGGAGATCAGGTGAATTGGCTACTCTAAAAAAAAAAAAAAATTACCCTGGTGTGTGTATGAATGTGTATGAATGAATGTATGTATGTATGCCCAGATATGGTTGGCACTCTGTCCTGGGTGATCCCCCTACTGCTCGATGCAGTTCTCCAGGTGGACGGTCACTTCCGGTTGAGAGTACGCTGTGCGTGATTGGCTGCTGCTTCTTGCCGGTGTGTGTGGTTGAGTGTGTGTAAATGGAGTGTGTTAATTATAAAGCGTCCTTGGGTTTGAGAAAGGCGCTATAGAAGTGTAACATTCATTCATTCTCAGGCAGAGAAATCTAGCACAATGTCTTAATTGAGTGCTCTGGAGAACCTGAGGAACAGAACAGAGGGCCAAAAAGAGTGAGAAGGGAAAAAAAACAGCAACCAGTTTCTTCACAGGGTCATAGTGAGCTCCATTAAGAGCTTACCATTAGAGCACAGCCTGAGCTGTTACTCTACCAGAGGCTAAACACACCTCAGGCTCAGATGGCAGACAAGACCCCCCACCACCACCACCACCTCCACCCTCACTCCCTCACCACAACAGACAGAAGAGACTTCATACACTACCTCTCTTAAAAAAAGATGGTTCTTCAAGGGTTAATAAAGAAAATGGTTCTATAAAGAACCATGAATACTCAAAGAACCCAAAGAGTTCTTTCCATGGCGAAAGGGTTCTTCAGACTGACGAGAAAAGTCTTGTAGATGGTTCCCTGCAGAACCTTTTTGAAAATCGTTCTACATAGCCCTGAAAAGCCTTCTGCTGTAGTTACAATGACCCCTTTTACTGCTACATAGAACCATTATCAAAAGGCGTCTATGTAGAACCATCTACACTCTTAAAAGAGATGGTTCTTTAAGGCTTCTTTAGTAAACAAAACGGTTCTATATAGAACCAGAACACTCAAAGAACCAACAGGGTTCTTCGCGTGGTGAAATGGTTCCTACAGATTGATGAATATGTTGTAAATGGTTCTATATAGAAACTTTCTGAAAGTGGTTTTAAATAGCACCAGAAAGGGTTCTTCTATTATTACAAACCTGACATTGTAACTACAGTAGAACCCTTTTGGGAACCCATTTTCAAAAATGGTTCTGTATAGAACTATCTACTACACTTTCCTCATAAGTCTGAAGAAACCTTTCACCATGGAATGAACCCTTTATCCACAACCAGGGTTCTTTGAGTGTTCATGGTTCTAAATAGAAACATTTTCTTTACTAAAGAAGCCTCGAAGAACCGTCTTTGTAAAGAGTGTACAGTACATTCCTCATCAATCTGAAGAACTCTTTCACCATGCAAACAACCGTTTTGGTTCTGTGAGTGTTCGTGAAAGGTGCATTCGACGGGTGAGGGATGGGCCTAACGGGCGCGTTCACTGAGGGTGTCGCACAAGCTAGAACTGCCACTGCTTATATCTATTAACATGATTGGTGCCCTAAACACTAAACATTGGTGCCCTAAACAAGCTCATTTTATAGCAACATATGCCGCCTTCAAAACATCTTTTCCAGGGACGTTCTGCATTTTTTTAACAAGACCATGCAAAACCACATTCTGCACATATTACAAAGACTGTGGAAGAAACGGGCTCAGGTACTGGACTGTTCTGTCTGTAGTTCTGATCTGATACCAGTAGAGAATTTGTGGAGAATTTTGAAATAAAAAATGTGACAATGACCTCATACTGTTGCACACATTAAGAATTGTTTACAGTAGAAATCGGACAAAAAAGCACCTCAAACGTCCTCGGTGTCAAAATGCCAAAGTGTTGTGAGAAGGAATGACAACATTACAAGGTGTTAAATGCATTGCCATCCAAACGTTTTTAGGATGTGTTGCCTGAAATGCAGGAATGGACAAATGAAATGAAGTTCACCAGACAAAACATGAAATATTTTGGGTTCATGTTGTCTGCAATCAAAAAGTCAAAGTAAATGTAAGAAGCACTGTTTTCTTTGTGTATCTGCATTTTCTGTACTGTCCCAACTTTTTTGGGGGGGTTGTCTATCTAGTTGACGTATCAAGTCTGTCTCATTGGTCACTGCCAGCGTTGCTGGGTACATGTGAAACTTGTGAAGTACAATTAGTGCACGTGCAACTCTGCACGTTTTTGTTGCAATTTTAGACCTCCAGGTGAAATGCTCCAAAACCACTTGTTCCTGTCTGCTTGGCTGGAGCTGTTGGAGTAGTGTAGTAATAATATGCCCTGTCTATGTTTTTTGGGGGTGCCAGGGGCCAAAAGTAGAGCTCCTGTGCTAAGCGGAGGGGCTGGCAGCAGGCGCCTCAGCCCTCCTGGAGAGAGGTAAAGTGAGCACCGTGGTTAGGGCTGCTGAATGGTTGGGGTGACACCAGTGGGTCGAGGTGGAGCATTACCGCCCTGAAGGACCTCTAGCTCTCTTCTGATGCATATCGCCTCTTACATGAAGACCTAATGCACAGCACCGATCATATGTCCGTTTTCAGAGGTTCTTCCCTGTCTGACGGAACTGGTTGCTCATTTTTAGATGTTTCTGGAGCTTTACGAGTCAGAAGGTCCAGGCTTGAGTACAGTCATTGATGTCTGGCTGGATTTCTCAGCCCTTCTTAAATTGGTGCTTCTTGATAGCGGCTGTTAGTAACCTTTATTTTAGCTGAACAGACGCTTCATGTGATAAGCTCTTTCCTCCAGCTCAAGTTTAGGCTATGGTGAGTGATTGAGATTATCAGTGCTCTTTTGGGCAAAAGCTTTCTTGGAGTGACACCAAACAGATTGGAATGATACTGATGCCTCGTCTGAGTGAGTTATGTGTGGCAGGTAAGTTCAGGTTCCAAATGCAGGAGGAGAAATGGCAGGAGTTTCAAACAAGAGTACAAATCACAAAAGGCTGAGACCGTCTGGAAAATGTAAATAAAAACTGCAGCATTTGATTGCAGACCTGGTCAGCTTAATTTATTTTGGTAATATACATCCATTCCTGCATTTCTGGCCTGCAAACGTTGGAACAAGGACAGTGTAGGGCTAGTAACGAGGTAAAGAAAGTAAACAATGATGTGATTTCAAACAGGTGATGTCTACAGGTCATCATGATTTGGTACAAAAGAAAACAGAAAAAAGAATCCCCAGTTTGTTACAAACGATTGAAATGGTTAAAATTAGTGTTCCTCAAAAAAAATTCAAGGAATTAGCATATTTCTCCCTCTACAGTGAGTATCATTAAACAATTCAAGGAATCTGGAGGAATTTCAGTGCACAAAGGACAAAGGCTCAAGCCAGGTGATTCTAATCATGATTTGGTACAAAGGCAGCATCAATGAAAGGTCTTTAAAGAACAAAGATGGACAGATGAGCTCCAATTTGTTACAAATGTGTGATCAAAATGTTTAAAAACAATATTGAAATATTGGACATTTCTCCCTTTAAAGTGCATAATAATTCAACCCAGATATCAAAACTATTCTGGCCCTCATCCCCTATTTTCATTTGGCCCACTTGATGCATAGATTGACTCCACTTGGGTGGACCACTTCCGGTTGCAAGATGTGGGCCACATATGTCAAATTAGGGCCACATATCAGCCAAATGTGAAGCACACACAACTGGGCCAAATCTGGACCAGAAGCTAGACACATGGCTCATATGTAGGTAACACTGACATAGCTTTGCCAGAAGTGGCCCACATCTGTTTTGGTACATGTGGGCCAAATGTGTATTTTCAATATGAGGGCCACATTTGGCTCTCAAGCAGTTTGCCATGCAGACAGTGGGCCAGCAGTGCCATTTCTCAACCAGAAGTGGCCCACATCTGTATGCTATCTGGGAAGGAATCTGGAAGAATTTCAGTGCATAAAGGGCGCAAGCTTACGCTGAACACCTGATCTCTCAGACAGCACTGCATCAAGAAACATCATCAGCAATAGCTGATACATCCACATGGGCAGGAGGTGTAATACTTAAGCGTAACAGTGTTGTTGTGCTTGTCATTCAAATAAATGCAAAGTTTGGTTCCTTAATGCGTCTCATTGGTTTATAATGATGTACTGATTAACCATAAAAGGTGTTGGGTGAGTATAACACTGGACTGATGTGAGGAAAGTCTTAAACTAACACATTTGTTTAAAATAATGAATTCTAATATGTGTGTCACAGCCAAAAAACAGCAAGACAAATAACCAATATTTACAACTTTTATTAGAAGATTTAAAAATCTATTCATTTTGGATTGTTTTTGTTGGTCCATTGATTAAGAAATTTACATACAATATAACGTCCGGCTGATAGAGTGATTGGAAAAAAGTGAAAATGCAAGATTTTGTTCAACAGCAACAATATAGGGGTATTTTACAGACCAATGCACAAGCCAGTTCAGATTGAAACTGGATAAATCATTCATTCCAGCCTATGCCATGTTTTTTCTCCATTAACCTGACGTTTCTGTTGAGTGCCCAGACCCCCAGTGCATTGCTACGACCCTAAAACCTCTAGGCTTGGCACTCTTCCACTGACTGGGGTTGGATAGGTGCTGAAGGAATTCTTCCCATATCATATGACCAGTCCCATTGCCCCCCGGTCCAGCTGCCAGGCTATTTCTTTTTTTTCCCTTCTTGCCTTTTTTTGCTGTCTGCTGGATGGGGTGATTCATGAGGGTGCTGTATCCCATGTCACAAAAGCACCATACACAAGAGAGGTAAAGAAACTTGGCCACTGTGGCAGGGTTCCGCATGCCCCAGTCTCTGGGCATTAGAAGATTAGTGTGTCCTCGAGTTTCAGACCCCCTTTACTTAGTTTTTTTCAGACCCCTGTTGCCCCTTATTTGCAGGGCTATCTTTATTCAAACCTTTATTCTCACATTAGTTCAGACTGCTTGTATAACACTGTGAAATGACTGAAGATTCATTTTGTACTTTGTTCCTGCACCAAAACCTCTGTGGCTGTGCTATGACGAGAATTGTGCCAAATATGTTGCTCTATAGGCTACTGGGGGCAGTTATTCTCAGTGAATAACTCAACTATGCTTCACTGGATAACTGATGGGCAAAACATTTCATTTTTACACTTTTATTATTACTATTAATATATATATTATATGATCATTATTTCTTGTTTCTCTGGCTTTGTTTCTCGTTGTTTCTCTGGCTTTGTTTCTCATTTCTCTGGTTTGTTTCTCATTTCTCTGGTTTGTTTCTTGTTTCTCTGGCTTTGTTTCTCGTGGTTTCTCTGGCTTTGTTTCTCGTTGTTTCTCTGGCTTTGTTTCTCGTTTCTCTGGTTTGTTTCTCGTGTCTCTGGCTTTGTTTCTCATTTCTCTGGTTTATTTCTCTGGCTTTGTTTCTCATTTCTCTGGTTTGTTTCTCGTTGTTTCTCTGGCTTTGTTTCTCATTTCTCTGGTTTATTTCTCTGGCTTTGTTTCTCATTTCTCTGGTTTGTTTCTCATTTCTCTGGTTTGTTTCTTGTTTCTCTGGCTTTGTTTCTCGTGGTTTCTCTGGCTTTGTTTCTCGTTGTTTCTCTGGCTTTGTTTCTCATTTCTCTGGTTTATTTCTCTGGCTTTGTTTCTCGTTTCTCTGGCTTTGTTTCTCATTTCTCTGGTTTGTTTCTCTGGCTTTGTTTCTCGTGGTTTCTCTGGCTTTGTTTCTCATGGTTTCTCTGGCTTTGTTTCTCATTTCTCTGGCTTTATTTTTTGTTTGTTTCTCTGGTTTTGTTTTTTGTTTGTTTCTCTGGCTTTGTTTCTCATTTCTGTGACTTTGTTTCTCGTTTCTGTGGCTTTGTTTCTCATGGTTTTTCTGGCTTTGTTTCTTGTTTCTCTGTCTTTGATTCTCGTTGTTTCTCTGACTTGATTTCTTGTTTCTTTGGCTTTGTTTCTCGTTTTTTCTTTGGCTTTGTATCTCATATCTCTAGATTGGTTTATCATTGTTTCTCATTTATAATGCTCAAAACACACTAAAACATGTCACACTAAAGTGACGGCATGCAATGTTACTGTCTGAAAATGAGTGTGAAAACAAATAGGTGAGAACCGCGAGAACAGCTGTACGAAACAAAGGAAAATGTTATAAAGTTCATAATACTCTGTTACAAAAGCAGCTCTTTTTAGTACAAGTGAATGAGCAGGTGTCCAAATGTATCTTTGTGCTTTACATTATGAAGCTTGATGATTTTTAATTCCTTCACAGGTATAAAATGAGTGGCCTGTGTATTCGTTCAGTCCTCCTAGCAGTAACTGTACTGCTTTTGACAGAAATATACGGCGCAATCAAGACAACTCAGCGACCAAAATACCAGTACACCAAGAAGCCTCCTCGGGACCTGGCACAGACCACCACGTACGCTGGCAAACCCACGGTCACAGCAAGGGTCGTGGACTACACCAAGCCAAAAGAGCGCATTCCTGCTGTTATCACAGAAAGCCCAGTGCCTGCTGATGCTTACCTGGACTATCACACAGACACCACAGTGCCCCCTAGTGGTGTACAGGACAATTACACTCTGGACTATAATGAATGCTACTTCAACTTCTGTGAGTGCTGTCCTCCAGAAACAGGCCCTCAAGGACTGAAAGGAGACATAGGGCTTCCAGGTGAGTGGGTCTTTCATAAATAGGTCTTATCTGCAGGTCATCTTACAGCAAAAAGCCTAATACATCATGATTGTATCAGAATATAACCTCATATCAAATGCTCGGATGGTGCTAGTTGTATCATGGTGATGGAAAGGGCCCTTGTGCCCATTCCTGTGGCCCATATCTTCTAGCATCAATGTCTTGTGAGACAATCAGTGTACGGGAAGTCCATTAATCACTCCGAACATCCCACAAAGTTAGTGGTTTCTGTGATGCTGCCATCACCATGTTTCACCTGGTACCCTATCATGGACATCCCTCACATCATGTCCTTGGTCCATGACGATGGGTTTACACTCTGCTACAGCTGACTGGTGTGCTCACTTATTTATACATGCAGTAAACCCAGTCACGTGATGTCCAAGTTCATTCCAAACCAGGGATGGTCATAATATTCTGATGTAACAGCGTATGTATTATTTCAAAACTGTGCTAAAGTAATCTGTTTTGTAGGACCACCCGGCCAAAAAGGAGACCCTGGACCTAAAGGTCCTCCAGGACCTATAGGGGCCACTGGAATACCAGGATTCAAGGGAGACAAAGGTGAGCTTTAATTAAAATTCTGAAACCTAGGAATTACTTATATTGTAATTATATTACTTACATATCAATTATATTACAATTCTTAATAATATTAGTTAATAATGTGATTGTTTATGTTTCAATGTCACAGGAGAAAAAGGTGAAAAAGGAAGCAGTGGATATGCAGGCTCTCCAGGCAATACAGGGAAGGCTGGGATGAAAGGTATACACCGTACTTATACATATATATTACAAAGACTTTGGACAAGTCATAGTAAAAATAATCAAAATGATAGAGATTGGGGGCAGATGTGGGCTCAGTGTAAGGGAACTGGCTCAGGGCTTACTGACTGAGGTACCCTTGTACAAGGCACCTAACCCCCAATTCCTCCTCAGGCACCGTGGACAGGGATGCCCACCACTCTGGGCAAGTATGCTTACTGCCCCCTAGTGTGTGTTTCACTGCATGGATGGGTTAAATGTGAAGGTCATATTCCTCAATGTGTCACTTCATTTTCACTTAAATGCTCCTTTACCTTTCAAAACAGGCGATACCGGCACCAAAGGAGAAAAAGGAGCAAGTGGTCTCCCAGGACTCAAAGGTGCCAAAGGAGAAAAAGGAGATCCTAGTGAGAATGCAACTAAAGGTGACCGAGGTGAACCAGGGAAGGATGGACCACCTGGATCTGCGGGGATGAGTGGAGACAAGGGTGAGAAAGGTGAAAGAGGAGAATGTGGCCTGCTAGGAGAGAGGGGGCAGAAAGGAGACCCGGGTGAACCTGGTCCTCCAGGTGTCCGTGGTGATCTGGGGCCTTCAGGGCAACATGGAATGCATGGGAACCCTGGAATACCCGGCGAACGTGGCGACCCTGGGAGTCCTGGAGCTAAAGGGGAGCCAGGACCGCGAGGTTTGTCAGGGTCTAAAGGACTTAGAGGTCTACGAGGAATGAAGGGGGACAGAGGTCCGCAAGGGAAACGAGGGGATCGAGGACTTCGAGGAATGAAAGGTACGGCAGGTGAAATTATAGGGCGAATTCGATCTGCCTTCAGCGTAGGCCTCTACCCCAGCAAGTCCTTCCCACCGTCAGGCTTCCCAGTCCGCTTTGACAAGATCTTCTACAACGGCGAAAACCACTATGATGTTGTGACGAGCAAGTTCAACTGTACTTATCCTGGAGTTTACGTCTTCTCCTACCAGTTAACGGTGAGGAACAAGCCCTTGCGTGCCGCACTGGTGGTCAACGGGGTCCGCAAGCTACGCTCACGAGACACCCTTTATGGCCAGGACATTGACCAGGCCTCCAGCCTGGTGCTTCTGAAGCTTGCTGCTGGAGACCAGGTATGGGTGGAGACCCTTAGGGATTGGAACGGCGCCTATTCGAGCAGTGAGGACGACAGCACATTTTCAGGGTTCTTGCTCTACCCTGACTGACACCCACTCAAAACTGACATTGAACTGAAACTGGTCATTGTACAAAGGCCCAATTATAGGCTCTAAGCAGAAGCTGGCCTTTAATGCTTATGTATAACCATCTCCCAGTGCTAATGTTAACCTGCTTCTCGATACTTTCCATCCAAACGTAGTTTAGTTTTACCCAAACACAATCAAGCATGAGCTAAAACATTGATTCCGAAATTATACTGAGGAGCGTCCACATTTTACAGGCCTGCATTGGAGCCAAATGTTTGTAGAAGCTGTTTGAACATAAAGGTGAAACTGATATTTCAATATTTAGTAAAAGATTGGAAATTGTGTCCATATTCTACCGGGAAAAGGTTTTTGATTTCAGTTTTTTTTCTGCTTTTGCTTCTTTACCCAAATGAGTGTGAATAACTTTACTAGTAATGAAGATGGTGATGGAATGTGGGATAAATGTATATAAATATATATGAAAGACACTGACAGTGCAGGTAGACGGGTGTAAATTTGATGACTTACAATATAACGGATATATCTGTGCTTAAAATAAGGAAGACATTTGGTCATTTGATGTGTATTCACCTCACGTAAGAGCTAAACTCTTTAGCATAACATTCAGACTAATATGACTGCAATAGAGCGTACAGAGCATGCGCAGTAGAGACAGAAGTTGAGGCCACGCTACTGCTCAAACTCCACCCATTCTGTTGTGGCGAAGCCCCATTTGTCAGATTGTGCTGATATGCTATATTAGTCATATATCAAAATGAGCATTTACCCGAGTACAACTTCCTGCTGAACAAGACATCACTTCTCTTTAAACACATCAAAGTGATTCAATCTTTGTGTGCTGTCAATCCATTCAATCAAGCTGTCAATCATCTCATCACCACACCCCTTTAAATATCCCTAAATAACTTCTATAAAATAAATTTATTGTAAAGAAAAATACTGGAGGTTATTTAGTGTAGGTACAGTTGACAAAACAAAATCACTAACTGAGGAAAATTATTTCAGTTTGCTGTAGCTCCCATTCAATAAAATGGTTGTGGGCAGAATTAAACTCCTCATGCTCTCCTTCATTTTTCCTCATTACTGTTATTCAAAAATACTGAAATAAACAATACTTATTTGAGATGATCTCATAAAAACAAAGTTGACCTTGCCTACCAACATGGCGCCAGCACGACTGCGTGACTTCATTCGAATACTATCTATTAATAAACAATGAAACGATGACATGGGTGGCATGTCAGTGTAAACACAAATACTGTTTAATTATGAAGGATGTTGCTCTTTGAAGCAGTGTAGTATGTTTATTGTGGACACTTTGTAACAGTCATTGATGATATTTATTTAATCAGAAAGAAAATGGTACATGAGCTATAAATCAAAAAACTGCATATATATTAAAGTGAATCTGTCCAAGCACATATATGATTACATGTCGTATGATCTCAGTCCAGTTTAAGTATCTTCTGCAAGGGTTACCAAACTCTGGACCAGTGGAGCGAAACGCTTGGTATGATGTCCTTGGTGGGTTCCAGATCTGGGAAAAAAAGACACAGTCATTAAGGACCAAGGTCAGCTACGTTATTCCCTTATTAAGTGGATGAGGAAGTAAAACTCCAAATTATTATAAGGACTAAAATGGGGCCCATCTGGACTGCACACTAGGACCATTTGAAAACAAAATCTCTCTGAGCCCATCTGGAGTCCATGCCCATCTTAATACTCATCGTTAGTGTGTTGGCTGAGATTCTCTGAGGCAGCAGCTTTGTAAACTTAGCTTTTAAATGAATAATTAGTTAAAATAATGATCATTTCTTTGAAGTCAGCACCTAAATAACTACAGAGATGTTTAATTAGTCTATATCAGGGCTGTCAAACTCCAGCCTGGAGGTCCAGCACAGTTAATTTCTCTTCTCTGACACCTGCTGTTTTGAATAAGGTGTGTTTGATCAGGAAGATCATCAAACTTTGTAGTTTGACACCCCTGGTCTAGATGTCTGGAGTCCACATTTGATCACTGACAAAAACATCAGGTTGGAGGCCAATTGACGTTAGCTTGGCACTCTAAGACTTCACAGTAATAAGAAACAGCTGTTACATTAATTTTACGAAAAAAATAATGAACACATTTTTATTTTTATTTTAAATAATTTTTTGCCAATTTTCTCCCCTTCCCAATGTGGTAGTAGCCAATTAACCCATCCCATCCACTAGGGGGCTCTCCTCATCACTTTGCACCGTCTCTGACTCTAGGAGGGTGAAGACATCAACACGCCTCCTCCGTTGCGTGTGAAGCAGCCACCACCTCTTTTTGAACTAACGCTGATACACCATCACTGGGGAACCAACGTGCTTGGAGGAAAGCGCAGGATTCCCAGCTCTGAATGGACCAATCAGACGGCTGAGCCAGCGGACATTACAATGTGTGAGTGATGGAGAGTGAGCGCCATCTACCCGCCCAAAAAGAGCACTGACAATTTTTGCTCTCTTGGGCCCCGGCTGTTGATGGGAAACAGCGTGACCGGGATTCAAACTCGCGATCCTCTGATCATAGTGTCAGCGTCTTAGCCTGCTGAGCCACTCGGGGCCATGACTACATATTTTAACCATAAGATCTCAGACACTTACCTGAATTCTCGGTGCTAAATGACCGTTAGCTTCACAGGCTCACTATGTCTCGTCAACTCCAGATCCTTGACACGGACTTTGCAGGAGTAGAACCCACTGTCCTCTTTCTCCGCACTTTGGATGGTGTATGTTTCAGAGGACGAGACACGTCCAAGCCTGTTGCCTTCATAGAAGTAGTAGTAATCTATAACCAGGCCTTTTTCTCTGGCATTCAGCTGGGTCACACACCTTAGGACCACCGGCTCCGCTTCCATGACAAATCTAAATTCTGACTCAATCTTGAGCACAGGAGTGCTCAGTTTATCTGCAATCAAAACAAGAACATATTATATATACACACACAGTACCAGTCAAACTAATACTGGACATGAACACTGAAGTCATCCAGACTCTGAGTGAACACGTAAGGAATCATGTAGTAAACTTAAAAGTGATAAACAAACCAAAACATGTTTTAGATTTTACTTCAAAGTAGACACACAACTGATGTCTCAAACACTTTAAGAGGCAAGAAATGCAAGTCATGAACTCTTGACCAGACACAGCTGTTAACTGAAAGCCATTCCAGGTGACTACCTCATAAAGCTGACTGAGAAAATGCCCAGAAAGCTGCATCTAAGCAAGAGGTGCCTACTGTGAAGAATGTCAAATATAAACATATTCTGGTTTGTTTACTTGTTTGTTTACTAAATAATTACAGATGTGTTTACTCATAGTTTAGACTTTAGTATTAATCTACAGTGCAGAACATTTTTAAATCATGAAAAACCTCTGAATGTCCAGAAGGTGTCCAAACTTTTGATTGGTAATATATATATATATATATGTGAGCACACCAGGCAGTTGTATCAGAGTGTAAAACCATCATGGATAAAGGATGTGATCTGACTGATGCCCAAAAAAGTGAAGTATGGTGGCGGCAGCATCTCAGAAACCACTAACTTTGTGGGATGTTCTACAGCTGCTGTAGTGAAAGTACTGAGAATGGACTTCTGGTACAGTGAGCCTCCCAACAGCGTAACAGTGGTGCTCCACAGGCCACTGATGCCAGAGCGAAACGATGACTCCAGTGAGTGATACAGAGCAATAGCCTACAGTTACTGTTGGTCAGGACCTCCACAGTGCAGATATTATTTGAGTGGTAGGTGACACTGATGTGGTGGTGGTGTGTTAGTGCATATTGAGTGGATCAGACACAGCAGAGCTCCTGGAGATGTTAAACACTGTGTCCACTCACTGTCTCTGTTAGACAGGCCCACCTTGTAAATGTAAAGTCAGAGACAGCAGCTCAGCACAGACTGTGTTGGTCCTCTGGTCCTGATGCTGCTGGCTGGTTGGCATCCAGCAGTGACACAGAGTATCTGATCCACTCTAGCACACACTAACGCACCACCACCACCATGTCCGTGTCATTGCAGTGCTGAAAATGATCAACCTGCTCTGTGGGGGTCCTGATCACTGAATATCACATATATTTCAGTATTCTGATATATTGGAGGTTATTATGAGTATAATAATATTAGTCAGATTTTTATTTTGCTTTCTCTCACTCTTACCTAACACAGTTACGTTGGCAGGCAGGGACTGGGAAGAGTGATACTCTTTTTGCTGAATCCATGTCGCCCTGCACCAGTAAGAACCGGAGTCCTTCAGCGTGAGGCTGGGAAACCGCAGGTCTTTGCGTTTCTGCTTCTCAATCACGTTCCCATCCTTAAAGAAGATCACCTCCACCAGCACAGGATCCTCCCGAATGCGGCAGGTCAACGTCATCGCTTCATCTATAAGTACAGGCTCGGCCGGGACCTGCAGAAGGGCCCAGCTATCTAAAAGAAATGATAAAAGGTAAAAGTTAATACAGGATGGATAGATTCTCATTAAAAGTACCAGGAACCAGTACAGTGGAGCATCTCAGACGGCAGGCTCATTTAGGCCTAATCTGTGCCACTTCCAACACTTTCAGCTTGGTTATGGCACTGGCAGGTGTTGTGTGGGCAAAATTTGGGCCATTTGTAATGAGCCAGGCTACACTTAGATGATGGCAAGTATTGTTGGGGCAAGATATGGGCCAAATGTTCACTCTTCTGGTCCTGATTTGGCCCAGACCTGGCCCACAACACACCAAACATCTGGCTTATATAAGGTGGACCTGTGGCTGAGTTCTTGAGTCAATTCCGCCATTCAAGGCCAAATGTGGGCCATAAGAGAACTGCAGATGTGGGTCGTATTTGGGCCAAACATTCATTGCTATCTGGCATTAGCCCTGTCTGAGTGATGGTACAGATGGAAATAATGCAGTAAATGCAGAATTCAGACTTGATTAAACAATGTAAAAAAAACTGTTCTGTCATTGTGGTATTGTTAATATATTAGCCTATTTTTTGTAATTTGTTTCCTCTCAGTTTAAAATAAGGGTTAAAGAAGAAAGGTAGAAATACATTTACTTAAGTATAAAATGTAATCATACTTAAATTTTTACTTGAGAACTTCTTTCACTAGATTACTACTACTGCACTTATTCCACCTCTGAACTTTTATAGCATAAAGGTGCACCGCTTGTAGGCCAGCTAGCTAACAGGGGGCGGTATAATTGAATACAATATAATTCTAAAATTATGTAATAATACAAAAAAAATAATTAATTTTAATGTACCGACTACGATTTCAACTTCCCCTAAAATGTCTTTTATTAGATCTGACAGTGTTGGACCAGTGTTGGACTGAACTTTGCGCCAATGTCTCTGGACCACCCTTTTACATCACTACTGAAATGGATGGATGGATACTTTATTGATCCCTGAGGGGAAATTCAAGAAATTGAATTTTTGAATTGAAAATTGAAACGAACTGAATGGAAAACGTACCATCCACATGTACATCGAGTGGCTCGCTTTTACGTGTCATCACAGTATACGGCCAGGTATTAATGTCCTTCTCTCCTTGACAGGTATAGCTTCCTCCTTGCAGGACGTTAGCTTTCTTCAGACTGTAAACCTCTAATGTCATCAAAAACACATCATCCCTGAACCAGCGGTACCTCCATTTAGCTTCAGGTTGATCAGGTACACTGCAGGCGAGTTGTACGTCTTCTCCTGAGAAGAGGTGAGCCCTCCCATTACTTACCTGAACTTTGGCCATGATTGGAAGTGGCGTGGGCACAGGCGCTGCATGATTACGAGTGGGTGGAAGAAAACAAATGATGCAAAATATGATGAATATAAGTTAAGATCAATTAACAAGAATGCGCTCCAAAGAGCCAAAACATGAAAACCATCACAGTCCACATACTGTCAGGTTGCCAAGTACAGTGTACTTCCACATTCCTCCAGTACACAGCAATAAACACTCCTCTCACTTGTGCCACAGTAGCTCTTGTAAAGGTTCTAAATTGCTTCATTATCCTCCCGCACTGCCAAACACCTTGTGGCTGGAGGTTGGTTTGCGCCCACTGTCAGTAGGTAGGTACCGTTTTGGAGATACTCTGACTCACTTATCTAGATGCTCAGATTCTTACTCTTAACCACTGCCAAAGCCAGAATCTCACATTATTCAAATATTTCATTTAGAGTAAATTACTATTCAAATAGCATTAAAAATGCTTCAAATAGATGGGCATTCTGACTCTTATGGCTCCCAAACTGGCTCCCTTTATTTTATTTTATTTATTTTTATTTGCTGCTTTGTTTAAGCTATTAGTAAAATAATGTCAATTAATCAGTGATGTGTGGTGAGGTCTACGACTGGTGAGGCATCCAACACTAACTTTTGTATGATGACAAAGTCTTGAGATCACACACGACTGAGCCTACGATGACATATATAACATGGAAAAGACCTGCCTGCCAACCACCAATAAACTTCCTGTCATCTTCTGATGTTTTTTACACGTCCCACGCTCTCTTATCATCAGCTGATTGTAATGTGTGTTTACAAGTGTAACAAGCTTTTAATGTTGTATGGGTGAGTAGAAATGTTGAAATAAATAAATGAAAATGTAAAAATGCAAAAACAGCCCAAAATTCATGGAAATATAGAAATAGATTCCTGATATTGAAGTATGTCCTTTTACATGACACAATGTATTAATTAATCATTTGTCTATACAATTATTTGTGTATTTATTCATTCCTTTATATTTGCATTTATTTATTTATACTCGTCATTTGTCGTCCTCCATATGCAGAGTTGTCTTTTTGCAGCTTCTCTTTCTCTCTTACTGTGTGTACGAGTGCAGTTTGTAGCCTCTGCCCCTCCCCCACTTTGTTAGTGAGCAGACACAGACGCCATCACACATGGTGCAACTGACCAATCCCGTACGACTTAAACAGAAAAAAAGAAAGAAAAAAAACGTATCCAGCTCCCAGACACGAGCCGGCTCTGATCGTTCACTTTAAAGAGCCGACTCCAAGAGTCGATTTGTTCGCGAACGACCCATCAATATCAAAGCCATATCAAAATATTATGGTTTAGAATAAACTCGGTGTCAGAAGTCACATGACAGGGTTTGCTGCATATATAAATAAGTGAGCACACCAGTCAGTTGTAAGACCATCATCATAGGTCATCACCATCATCTGACTGACATCCAAAAAAGTGAAGCATGGTGGTGGCAGCATCTCAGAAACCACTAACTTTGTGGGATGTTCTAGAGCTGCTGTAGTGAAAGTACTGAAAATGGACTCATAAACTGAGCGCCTCCTAACAGCATAACAGTGGCCACTGAGAGTGCCAGAGAGGAACATTGATTTTCTATATATATATATATATATGTTTAAGGCTGGTTACAAAAGGAACACATAAGAACATTAAAGTTATGGCTCTTTGGTCTGTAAGGTCTGCAATGTTATTAATCCTCAATTATTACAACCTTATTAATAATAATTACATGTCTAACTCCACAAGAAACAATAAGTTACTACATACCTTGAGACTTGACATTTGCAAACAAGGTTAAAACGGCTACAAAATGAAGGAGAGAATAACATTAACTTCTTTAAAAGATCATTTCAAGCCTTTTTTTAAATGCTGATAGTGTTAAGTTCTACTTAATTAGCAATTTACTCAGTAGTAATTAAATAATTCATTAATCTCTCAAAGTCTGGATGTCTGATTTTCAAAAGTCAAACTGATCAACATTAACATAAAGACTTGAAATATGACTGTAATGAAACTAAAATTATGAACATAATATTTACTTTTTGGACAGTCTAATTACTTACCAATAGAGCTGGTTAACAGGTACATGGTGCTGCCTTTCAAAGAACAATCACACTGCGTTTCACAAGGGAATCAGAGTGTTTCCCGTTTATATGCCTCGACTGCATAAAAACAGGAAAAGAGCACGTGTGTCCTTCCTTTATGGTGAAAATGGTGTAATGTGCTGGTTCACCACACGACTGAAAATGCCTGCAAAGACTGCAATAACAGCAACACAACACAGTCTAGTGCATTCATTCATACACTTTTAATTCTCAGTATTTGAAGGTTTCACTGCATAAATGGCTGCAAAGCCATTACAGGATCAGCAGTCCTTGGGCACAACCCATTCATGTCGCAATACTATATGCAAGGGCTGCATGCAGAAGCAATGCTTTAGGCAATTCTTTCTTATAACTGTTATTTTTTGACATACATACACAGTTTGGGGAGATACAACTATCAGTAATATGTCCATGCCACTGTTTTATCAGCTCCCAGAGCTAGAAGACATTGGGTGGGGTTAAATAATAAAATCTACAGTGGTGCTTGAAAGTTTGTGAATTTTACACTCATGTAATAGTCGGCAAGGTCAAATGGAGGGAATTCAAGACCATTGTTACCCTCCCCAGGAGTGGTCGACCAACAAGGATCACTCTTGGAGCAAGGCGTGTAATAGTCAGCGAGGTCACAAAGGACCCCAGGGTAACTTCTAAACAACTGAAGGCCTCTCTCACATTGGCTAATGTTAATGTTCATGAGTCCACCATCAGGAGAACACTGAACCACAATGGTGTGCATGGCAGGGTTGTAAGGAGAAAGTCACTGCTCTCCAAAAAGAACATTGCTGCTCGTTTGCAGTTTGCTAAAGATCACGTGGACAAGCCAGAAGACTATTGGAAGAATGTTTTGAGGACGGATGAGACCAAAACAGAATTTTTTGGTTTAAATGAAAAGTGTTATGTTTGGAGAAAGGAAAACACTGCATAAGAACCTTATCTCATCTGTGAAACATGGTGGTGGTGGTATCAGGTTTGGGCTTGTTTTGCTGCATCTGGGCCAGGACGGCTTGTCATCACTGATGGAACAATGAATTGTGAATTATATCAGAGAATTCTAAAGAAAATGTCAGGACATCTGTCCATCAACTGAATCTCAAGAGAAGGTGGGTCATACAGCAAGACAACGACTCTAAACACACAAGTCGTTCTACCAAAGTACGTTTAAAGAACAGTTACCATGAAAATCTGACAATGATTTAGGTAAAATATTTGAAGAAATATAGAAAATTCTAAAGGGTTCACAAACTTTCAAGCACTCCTGTATTAATAAATATAATTCTTAAGACAATACGTATACTGTAGGTGGTATTTAGGATCAAATAAGAGTAGAGCATTAATCTGGCGGGGGTGTAGGATATCATCATTGTTATTCTCTTCACATTGGTTTTAAAACTGAAAAATGCTACTCAAACAGCAATGCATCTACTAAAACCAATGTAGCCAGTAGCTGTTTTGCCGATTCATGACCAGGACAGGTGACCTAGCCTAAAATTACCATTACAACATAATACAAGCAATGTTTAATGTTCTCATGTTGCAACATTGAAGCATTTGTGTTGAAGGTTTATTGCCTACAACAAAACTGTAGTGTCCACTGAAGTCTCAGATACACGCAAGTCATTATGACTTTTGGGTATGAGCTGGTGTCTGCTGAACTTGTTCACAGTGCATCATATCTTTCATTATGTTAGCACACAATTCACAAGTTAGACAACACATTCAAAATGCCACCACACTGTAACCACACGGACTAAAAGTCTTACATTATTAAGTTATTCTGATTGTTCACATTCAACCCAACACACAGTAAAACTCTAAGGAACTGTGGAACGACTTGGTTTAACATGAGCCAAATGCCATGAGCTCAAAATCATTTAAATACTCTAATAAATAATATAAAATCTGTCTGCATATTACACTAAATCAATGTGAATTTGTATTCTGTACAGAATAGCAAGGAACATCCCTGATTAATACTCCGAAAGCTTGCTAACCTATTCATTCATGTTTATCTACGAAGACAAACTAACGTCAAAATAAACTGATTTTGATCCAGACACTACGTGAGCTGAAAACTGGACTGTATTTCCTTGAGACATGGACACGCACACAAGCCAAAACATTATGACCACTTGTGTCAATGGTTCTGAGATTAGTTCAGAAGGGCCCGATCCTGGAGATCTAACCAGCTGAGTTCAGCTCCAACTATAACCTAACACACCTGATCCAGGTGTGGAAGACCTTCCTTCATGAAGACCTTCAGGGCCTGTATATCACAGGCAGGTGATCTCCAGGACCAAGGTTGGGCACCCCCGTGTTAGACAAATGGTTCTTGCAGTGAACGTGTTGAATGTAAGGAAAATGGGCATAAAGAACGGGCCAACTTGACGTGGGTTGTGCAGAAGGCAGATTTTTGCTAATCTGAGTCACATTTGAAAGAGTTTTGAAATGTTTTTACAATTAGATTTGTAGAGTCCAGACGCTCTGAACACCCAAATCGGATTTCGATGTGCCTTTCATGTCACTCACAATGTAACAAACAATGACCACATTAAATCCAAAGTGAAGAACGCAAGTGTGTGGATCTAAGAGGCACACCACAAAGGGCACTACAGCAGAGTCTGCGAACACTGTTCGAGCAAAGCAATTTTCAGCACCCCTCCTTCTGTCCCAGACCCATGCCTTCAATGTCCTTACTGCTTTTTCCCATTGTCTGTGTTTGTAGGCAGAGTTTTTTTATGTTTACATGTGTTTTTTTCTCTTATCTTCTTCCTCCCTCATATATGCTGTTTTCTTCCTTACTTTAAAGTTGGCACTGTGTTAAATGGCTGCCCTGCCAGAAGGGGCTGGGACCTAATTTCCCGCAAGGGATCAATAAAGTATATCTGTATCTGTATCTGTCCCAGGTTGCCAGGTCCGGAAAAAATCTCCAGCCCACTGTCAGAAAGCGGACCTACCCAAACTTAAAACAAACCCAAAATTGTACAAGTCTAATCAGAGATGTTTGCAGAAGCTAAAATAGCTTTTTATTACTCTTAAATCTTGTTTTAGTCTTTTTCTAATCTATATTTTCAGATTCCTCCACTGGGATCTCTCTTCCTAAGGCATCTCAAACACTACTATTATTTTACTGTGTTACTATAAGAGTTTTTGGTGGTACATTTTAAAGTAGACAAACACCCCACAACCTCTGAAATTTTACCCATGAGTGCATTAAAATAAATAACACAATTTTGCGTGAAAACCGCAAACCTGGCAACTCTGAAGCCACTTCATTAACGTGGCTGTAATTACTGATGTCTGCACTGTTACTATAGAAACCCAGACAGACTTGTGATGTCTTGTCAGACAAATCAGATCTGATCTCTTAGTAATAACAGTGTGAACAGTCATCTTAGCTGATCTGATTTGAGAAACAAACCTGATTCGCCTGCAGTCTGAACGCGGCCTTAATCTCAATCTGATCAAGCAAGTCTGACTGATTGTGGCTGTACCTCACAACATACAGGACATAAAGCATTTTCCGCTGTGCCACACCTTCAGAGGTCTTGTAGACTCCATGTTTTGGATTGACAGAAAGTAATAACAGTATATTAAGCATAGTATAATGTTCATAATGTTTTGGCTCATCTGTGTAGGTTGAAAGTGCATAATAATAGCTGCTCCAACATACCTTCACTTACACTGACTGAAGGTAGCCAAGGACAGAGATGATGATTGAGAGAGAGTTGGCCAACACTTATTCAATGAGGGCTACATTTTGTGTCAACAAGGCTTGTGTGGCTAATTGCTTGCGTGGTTAATTGCTTGTGTCCTACCTAGAGGCTCAGAGATGCCCTCTCAGATGTATTTACCTCTCCAGACTTATTGTATTGCTCTCACCTTCCTTCTTAGAAACAGAAAGGACACCATTCTTGGCATGTGTGAATCTTATCAGCTCCCCTCACAAAAAAAAAAAGAAACGGTGGCCAAACATGCACTAACCAAAACTGGACTAGATGACCTTGCAGATATAAAAATACACCACAGTGAGAGTTGAGTTTCTGATTGCCACTGGAAGTTCCTTTTCTCCTTATGCTTCCTTTCACTTCACTTTTCTTACTTGTAGGGTTCAAGCTTAAACAGAAATTTGAGCTTATTGCTTGTCACTCATTGGTTAATTGTATTTTTAGGGCTTCTTAATGGAAAATGCTCATGCCTGTACGAAATGACCCTGACTCTGTTGGCCAGCTCTATCACAATATGCAAAGCTTTGCTTGAAACATTTGGAGGAGCTTAAATGTAACAGAACGATGTGCAAATCTCTTCCCAGTCTGGGAAAGACAAAAAAGGTAGATTGCTGATTAAAGGAGGACACCATCACCCTTTCCAAATAAGCCTGCAGGGTCCAAGCACTGAAGGACAGGAAGGTTAAATATTAACAGTCAGTTTGCCATTTGGTGTGGTCGGGTCATCCCAATGGGTTGGCGAAAGGGAGGCTGGAGGGCTACCCAGCAAACACCTGAGGCTGTAGAGGAGGAGGCAGCCCCTCGCTGTCGACATTGTCTGAGTCGATGGCGGATGTCGAAGTGGGCCTCGTTTCCAGCTGGAGGCCTTCCAGGACATCCTGCACAGAGTGCTCCACCCCCTCCTTCCACTCAATGAGGTCATTCTCCAGCCTGTTTGCTCCTTCTATTACTCGTTCCTGCCGCGCCTCCAGCCCTGCCAGGAGGTCCCGCTGTTGTGCCGCGCCAGTACTGCCTCCGCTTGCCGACTCTGCTCTGTGGCTGCTCCGTAAGGACGAGGAGGGAAGGTGGGAAGTGTTCGGCAGAGTCTTAGGAGATGTCTGGCCAGACATATAGAGCTCAAAGTCTTCTGGACTTAGGTTCAGAGACTGGGCGTCCAACTTCTCTATGAAAGCAACCGCACAGCACTGAGAAAGAGACAGAGAGTCAATGATGACTGTGTTGGGATTTGTGTGGAAAATGTGTAGGTCAAAGGGTGGTTGTGGTGTTTGGGGTTGGTGGTCCAGGAGTCCAGTTTTAAGAAAAAACCCAGTAGTTTAGGGGCCTAAATACACCCTAGGCATGATTTTTGAATTTGTGGTGTTTCTTATTGTGAGACGCATATTTTATATTCATTACATACAAGTGACCAATTTTCTCCCCAATGTGTTTGGTAGCCAATTGACCCACCCACTCGATGATGCTCACTATCACTTGTAATGTCTTTGACTTTAGGCCTCCTCTGATGCATGTGAAGTCAAGCCCCATTATTTAGTAGTGTTGGGGAGAGAGTACCATCTTACCAGCCCAGAGAGAGCACGGCCAATTTTGCTCTCTTGGGTCCTGGCTGCCGATGGCAAGCAGCGTGATCGGGATTCAAACTCGCAATCCTTAGATCATAGTGACGCAGCCTTAGTCCACTGAGCTTGAATAGTAATTTACTCCTAATTGAATATAAAAATAATCTATAAACCAAACTGATTAACATTAAAATAAAAAGGCTGGAAATATGTCACTTTACTGAATAAAAAGTGACATTTTATTAATAAATTATAACTTATTTTTTATGGCATTCTCATTTTTGTGGCTTTTTCTCCTGCTGGGCTTTTTTCTGAATAGACCCGCCCACTAGCCTCTGATTGGCTAATACTTGATTACGAGTGAGATGAAAAACATGGTTCTCCTTGGTTCTGAAAAATTTTATGTTTTTGTCTCAAAACCGTTCTGTTGTATCATTTTCTTTTAATTAGTTAATTAAATAACAGAAAGCAGTATTTAGGTTACACTTTAAAGAGAAGGGCTCAAGTTGAAGTCCTACCAGGTTGGTGAAGTAATATCCATCCTCTCCACTCATAAGCCGGCCAGGGTTACAGAAGCGGGTGATGTACTGGATGTTAGACTGGAGGCGGGGCGGGTTAGCCTTTAGTACTATGTAGATGAGTGAAGGCAGGAAGTCGTCAGCTGAGGCAGCCTCACGCTTGCTTCGTTTGATGGCATTGAAGATGTGCTTGCTGCACCTGGTGATGTAGCCCAGCTTTTCTTTAGGGACTCGTCTGGAGTCCATCTCGATAATGTCTGTGACGAGACATGTACAAAAGGCCTTACTTTTCTAGTCCACTGTCAACAGAAAACCACCTCTAAACTTAAAACTAACCCAAAATCTAATCTAATCTAGAGTCTAATCACAGATTAGCTAGAATATCTTATCATTACTCTTAAACCTTATTTTAATCTTACCTTTTCCATTCCTTTTCTACATAATGATAATCTTTTTATTACTCTGCCCTAATCTATCTGCAAACCTGGCAACCCTAAAGCTATGTCAACAGCGGGACAAATTTGAACTGAGCACTTACACATAACAGTCATCTCAACAGAACAGATTTGAAAAACAGGTACCCTGTACTCAACACTGTACTCAATACCTCACAGCCTCACTACAAAACACTGTAACCAAATACCTCACAGCCTCAGTACACAAGACTGTAGCCAATACCTCACAGCCTCAGTACACAAGACTGTAGCCAATACCTCACAGCCTCAGTACACAACACTGTAACCAAATACCTCACAGCCTCGGTACACAACACTGTAGCCAATACCTCACAGCCTCGGTACACAACACTGTAGCCAATACCTCACAGCCTCGGTACACAACACTGTAACCAAATACCTCACAGCCTCGGTACACAACACTGTAGCCAATACCTCACAACCTCGGTACAAAACACTGTAGCCAATACCTCACAACCTCGGTACACAACACTGTAGCCAATACCTCACAACCTCGGTACACAACACTGTAGCCAATACCTCACAACCTCGGTACACAACACTGTAGCCAATACCTCACAGCCTCGGTACACAACACTGTAACCAAATACCTCACAGCCTCGGTACACAACACTGTAACCAAATACCTCACAGCCTCGGTACACAACACTGTAACCAAATACCTCACAGCCTCAGTACACAACACTGTAACCAAATACCTCACAGCCTCAGTACACAACACTGTAACCAAATACCTCGCAGCCTCAGTACACAACACTGTAGCCAATACCTCGCAGCCTCAGTACACAACACTGTAGCCAATACCTCGCAGCCTCAGTACACAACACTGTAGCCATTACCTCACAGCCTCAGTACACAACACTGTAGCCAATACCTCACAACCTCAGTACACAACACTGTAACCAAATACCTCACAACCTCAGTACACAACACTGTAACCAAATACCTCACAGCCTCAGTACACAACACTGTAACCAAATACCTCACAGCCTCAGTACACAACACTGTAACCAATACCTCACAGCCTCAGTACACAACACTGTAGCCAATACCTCGCAGCCTCAGTACACAACACTGTAGCCAATACCTCACAACCTCAGTACACAACACTGTAACCAAATACCTCACAACCTCAGTACATAACACTGTAACCAAATACCTCACAGCCTCTGTACACAACACTGTAACCAAATACCTCACAGTTGCCTTACCAGTAATGGCTTTCACTACGCTGTCCGACACTGCAGGGATGTCTTCATTTAGGGGGGCACACAGCATCTGAACAGTGACCCAGTGTAAAGCCCTGAACACACACACGCACACACACGTACACACACACAGAGGAAATATCTTTCAATATCAAATCAAAATAACATCCACTAATCTCATCAATCTGAAAATAAAGTCAAGATAAGCCATTCCCAATAGTCAGTGGCCTACCTGATTCTCTCCTGGATTGCCAAATCTTTGACCTCATCATCTGCAGACTCAGGACAGAAGGCTTGCTCATACAAATGCAGCATCATGTACTTCTCAACTTCATCCATTACAGCCTCCACTCGATCTGGGGTCACTGCCTCATGTTAAAGCATGCAAGCAAACACAATATTATTTAGTACTGTGTGGATTTTAACTTAAATACATTATATTACACATCTGGTATATAATATCATTCAGTGATTGATTACTGCTAAAGTCATATCTAACAGCACTGACCTATTTTTTTATACTTAAGACTAGAAAAGAAGTGTGATCTCAGGGCTCAGACTGTAACATACGTTTATAGAAGGTGTTCAGACGGTCAGATAAGCTCTGGTAGAAGTCTTGCACAGATTCTGAAAGCTCCTCGGCACCAAGATCCTGAAGAAAACATAAATTGTAAATTAAACAAACACAGTTTCATATTAGAACATTAAAACATAAGCTGCTTTGAGTTTTAGAGAGCTGTAACAACACAGAAAAGTATGTTTAAATGCATTGTCAACATTTCTACCAACCGGGACTCTGGACCAGCCTAAAGAGTATGATTTATTTTACTGTGTTTGTGTCAGATGTGTACAGAGAACTAAATAAAAAGGATAAAATGCTAAGTATCAGCTATGATGATGGATGAGGGCCAATACAGTACCGTCCAGCTTCTATCTGTGGACATGTTGTTGTGGTATTGGGTGTAATGGGTTATCATCAGCTGTTCAGTAGCCGCCTGCCAGTAGCACAGTAAAGGTTGTCCTCCTGTGTGCTGATTTTCTGAATATTTACAGGCCAGTGAACTCCAGTGTGACGTCATTCCCAGCTACGACATCTGATTTCCAATCTAACTGGACCCACTGCTGTAGTAACCAGTGGGGCTGGAGGGTAAGGGGGGGTTACAATTTTGCTCAACTGGAAATGGTTACATTTGTCACACCCAAAAATGATACCGCAAAGGAAGAAAAGCTGTGACTTTTATTTTGAAAACATATTATGGCAGGAAATCAGCCTGCTGCGACCACCTCCGAGCCCTGTTGGTTTAACATACTTATAGCGCACCTCAGCAGTCAAAAGACCAGAACTACATCAGGAAAAAACAACAAGATGGTCAGCTTGAAAACATGGAGTGGAGCACAGTCTCCAGACTTAAACCCCATCCAGCTGATTTGG
>BRDA01008350.1:19547-30416 GCA_036984385.1 Crenuchus spilurus | reverse complement strand
TAACCTTACAAGCTCTGCTGAATTGTTCACTATTTTTAGTCTTCCCAAATCTTTGTGTTTATATACAGGAACTACCTGAAATAAATACAAAATATATTTTTTTTTTGGTAAAAAAAAAAAGTGTTTTATGATTTGTAACTTAGTAAATAATTACAATTTACAGTGCTTGAAAGTTTGTGAACCCTTTAGAATTTTCTATATTTCTGCATAAACATGACCTAAAACATCATCAGATGTTCACACAAATCCTAAGAACCCAAACAAATGAGACAAAAATATTATACTTGGTCATTTATTTATTGAGGAAAATAATCCAATATGACATATTTGTGAAAGTGCTAGAATTACAGTAGCTGTTTGTAGGTGATATTAGAGTCAATTGTTTTCAATCAATGGGATGACAATCAGGTGTGAGTGGGCACCTGTTTTAGAACAGTGATCTCTTTCTTGAGAGTTTACTTTGGTCATGAAGTGTTTAGTGATCTGTAAGTGTGTCAGGGAGCATCATCCATTCAGAAGGAGGGTCCATTATTGCTGTGATGTCAAATGAGTTTGTTGTATTGTAACTGAAGATGTGGCACATTATTTATTTCAGGCAGAATCTTTAATTAGCAGCTCAAAATAGAAATGAACAACTTGGGGCCATAACAACCATCCCACCTAATTACACCTGGAAGCCCCTAGCAACTAATTAGCAACATATTAGAAACAACTCAGAAGACCATACCACCCATTTAGGTACATCTTAACAACCATCTGAAAGACCCTAGCAACACCTTACCAACCATTTCTGAGACATTAGCAACCAGTTGCACTAACTCATCCAGGTACACCTTAGCAAAATCTTCAGAAACTATAAAAACTGCAAAGGTACACATTGACAAGACCACTGCAAGCACCTTGCTGCATCTGAACAACTGCATACCAACGCCTTTTCAATCAACTGTGGATTACTTTGGATGCTCAAAAGTATATATATATATATATATATATATATATATATATATATATATATATATATATATATATATGCTACAAATATACCCTTAGTAATAGGGTGAAGAGTTTGGATATCCTGGAAAGGCTCAGAGTAGCCCATATGAGCTGGAAGAGGTGGCTGCGGGGAGGGATGCCTGGTCTATTTTGCTTAGGTTGTTACCCCTGTGACCCAGAAATGGATAAAAGGAAGATGATGGATGGAGATATACAGTGGTGTGAAAAAATGTTTGCCCCCTTCCTGATTTCCTGTTTTTTTGCATGTTTGTCACACTTAAATGTTTCGGAACATCAAACCAATTTAAATATTAGTCAAAGACAACACAAGTAAACACAAAATGCTATTTTTACATGAAGGTGTTTATTATTAAGGGAGAAAAAATCCAAACCTACATGTCACTGTGTGAAAAAGTGATTGCCCCCTAAACCTAATAGCTGGTCGGGCCACCCTCAGCAGCAACAACTGCAACCAAGCATTTGCAATAACTGCAATGAGTCTTTTACAGCGTTGTGGAGGAATTTTGACACACTCATCTTTGCAGAATTGTTGTAATTCAGGCACATTGAAGAGTTTTTGAGCATGAACAACCTTTTTAAGGTCATGCCACAGCATCTCAATAGGATTCAGATCAGGACTTTGACTAGGCCACTCCAAAGTCTTCATTTTGTTTTTCTTCAGCCATTCAGAGGTGGACTTGGTGGTGTGTTTTGGATCATTGTCCTGCTGCAGAACCCAAGTTTGTTTCAGCTTGAGGTCACAAACAGATGGTCGGACATTCTCCTTCAGGATCTTTTGGTAGACAGCAGAATTCATATTTCCATTTATCACAGCAAGTCTTCCAGGTCCTGACGCAGCAAAACACCCCCAGACCATCACACTACCACCACCATACTTGTCTGTTGGTATAATGTTCTTTTTCTGAAATGCAGTGTTTCTTTATGCCAGATGTAATGGGACACACACCTTACAAAGAGTTCAACTTTTGTCTCATCGGTCCACATAATGTTTTCCCAAAAGTCTTGGGTGTCATCAAGATGTGTTCTGGAAAAATTGAGACAAGCTTTAATGTTCTTTTTGCTCAGCAGTGGTTTTCGTCCAGGAACTCTGCCATGCAGGCCATTTTTGCCCAGTCTCTTTCTGATGGTGGAGGCATGAATACTGACCTTAACTGAGGCAAGTGAGGCCTGCAGTTCTTTGGATGTTGTTGTGGGGTCTTTTGTGACCTCTTGGATGAGTCGTCGCTGTGCTCTTACGGTAATTTTGGGCGGCCGGCCACTCCTGGGAAGGTTCACCACTGTCTTCGCCATTTGTGGATAATGGCTCTCACTGTGGTTCGTTGGATTCCCAAAGCTTTGGAAATGGCTTTATAACCCTTTCCAGACTGATAGATCTCAATTACCTTCTTTCTCCATTGTTCCTGAATGTCTTTGGATCTCTGCATTATGTGTAGCTTTTTAAGGATCTTTTGGTGGACTTTGTCAGGCAGGTCCTATTTTTAAGTGATGTCTTAATTGAGAACAGGTGTACATAGGGCCATGTAGGTTTGGTTTTTTTTCTCCCTTAATAATAAACACCTTCATTTAAAAACAGCATTTTGTGTTTACTTGTGTTGTCTTTGACTAATATTTAAATTGGTTTGATGTTCCAAAACATTTAAGTGTGACAAACATGCAAAAAAAAAAACCAGGAAATCAGGAAGGGGGCAAACACTTTTTCACACCACTGTATATATATACACTGCTCAAAAAAATAAAGGGAACACTAAAATAACACATCCTAGATCTCAATGAATAAAATATTCCAGTTGAAAATCTTTATTTATTACATTGTGGAATGCGTTAAGAACAAAAATAACATTAAAATGATCAATGTAAATCAAACTTATTACCCCTTGGAGGTCTGGATTTGGAATCATACTCAAAATCTCATAGCACCCTCATGGAGTCTGTTTCTGACAGTTTGAGCAGAAACATGGATATTAGTGGTCTGCTGGAGGTCATTTTGCAGGGCTCTGGCTCTGCTCCTCCTGTTCCTCCTTGCACAAAGGAGGAGGTAGCGGTCCTGCTGCTGGGTTGTTGCCCTCCTACGGCCCCCTCCATGTCTCCTGGTGTACTGGCCTGTCTCCTGGTATCTGCTCCATGCTCTGGACACTGCTGACAGACACAGCAAACCTTCTTGCCACAGCTCGCATTGATGTGCCATCCTGGATGAGCTGCACTACCTGAGCAACTTCTGTGAGTTGTAGACATCGCCTCATGCTACCTCTATGGTGAGAGAACTGACAGAATGCAAAAGTGACCAAAACATCAGCCAGAAAGGATGAGAACAGAGAAAAGGTCTGTGGTCACCAGCTGCAGAACCACTCCTGTATAGGGGTTGTCTTGCTAATTGCCTCTCATTTCTACCTGTTGTCTGTTCCATTTGTACAACAGCAGCTAAAATTGATTCACAGTCAGTGTTGTTTCCTAACTGGACAGGTTGGTTTCACAGAAGTGTGGTTGACTTGGAGTTACATTGTGTTGTTGAAGTGTTCACTTTATTTTGTTGAGCAGTGTGTATATATTTCTGCCACTTGTGAAACCCAGGCCTCTAACTTTGTTCATTTCAGACATATGGCGTGTCCACATGGACTAAGGCCGAGTTTCCATGAGGAAGTGTTCAGTACAGCTGAGCTGACTCATCCGTAGAACTGGAGCATGACCTTATATATATATATATATATATATATATATATAGCTATGTATGTGTAATATATATTATTTTACCATATTATTTAACTTTATTTTGTTTTATTTTGTGTGGAAATTATTGACAAATATACCCCAAGAAACAGTCCAGAAAGACTTGTAAGATTTGATGAAATTGACTACCATGATGATAATGATAATGAAAATTAATTGCTGTAAATATCTCATTCTGGAGACACAATGTTTTGTTCTTGCAGTGTCGATGCACAACTTTTCCATTTGGTAACATGTCCTGTCTTGACTATGAATCACATAGAACAGTGAACTAAGACTGTGGAGCTGTTTTAGCTCAGTAAGTGTTTAGTCAGCACATTTTAAGTATGTGTGTAACATTGTGTTGTGATGTATGTAAGATGGAGATGTCCTAACATCAGGCCTGCTGGTGTCGTGTTTAGTTTTGATACAAAGCAGGAACAGAGAACAGAGAACATTACTGACTGGTGGAAAATGGCCTGCTCATGGTTACAGCCGAGTTGAGTTTCTGCCACTTGTGAAACCCAGGCCTCTAACTTTGTTCATTTCAGACATATGGCGTGTCCACATGGACTAAGGCCGAGTTTCCGCGAGGAAGTGTTCAGTACAGCTGAGCTGACTCATCCGTAGAACTGGAGCATGACCTTAAACAGTGGACAGAGACATTTTAAACACATATTGTAATATTTTAGTTTGCATATATACAATTGCTTGCTGTTTATGATTAATTTTTTTATTTAAATAGATGTTGTTATAGTTGTTTTGTTTACTCTGTATATATAGTAGAATTGTTGTGATTTTCTGTTGTTGTGATTTTTGAAACAAATTTACAATCTTGGAGCAGAGTGGCTCAGTGGGCTAAGACACTGACACTATTGGATCCCGGTCATGCTGTTTCGCCGTTGACAGCCGAGGCCAGAGAGAGCAAGAATTTGACGTACTCTCTCTGGGAGGGAAGATGGTGCTCATTCCACATCACGTTCACACTACAAAGTCTGCAGGCTCAGGCGTGTACTGATTGGTCCACTGAAGCTGGGGTACCTGCACTTACCTCAGAGTGCGTTGGCTCTCCAATGGCAGTGTATCAGTGGTAGTTAGAAAAGTGGCCGTGGCTGCATCACACACATTGGAGGAGGCTTGTGCTTGTATTCACTGTCCTAGAGTCAGGGACAAGGCAAAGTGATGGGAAGAGTCCCTAGTGGATGGGGTGAGTTAATTGGCCACTGTTACATTGGAAGGGAAAACGGGCGAATACCAGAAATAAAATTACTATCTTTTTATTACATTATATTAGCAACATTATGTTTTGTACATAATACATGGAAGACTGTGGCAACATTTCAGCACAGTTCACAGTTCTAAGGTCTATGAACATTAATTGATTGGTCAACCGCAATAATCTGAAAAAGGCTATTTTAAAAAATGGTGTTTGTTGCTGTACACTATATCAAATCAGTGTAAATTTTTCAACCAGAGCATATGGAGCATTTATGCATTAAATGTAAAGATACATTAAAAGTATTTTGTGTTATATTTTGCTCAAAAGTGAAATATAGTCACACATCAAAAAAAGGAATATAGTGTTAAAGTTCGTTTATGTTTATAATTTAATTTAGAAAAATAATCTGTCATATAAATTATATTTATTACATATAAAGTAACTGGTCATGAGTTGGTCAGTCAGTCACAGTAATATGATGGTCAGTAGTAGTTGTTGACACTGTGAGCAGCTGCTGGAAAAGTAAATCAGCATCTCCATAAAGCTTGTCTACAGATGGAAGCATGAAGTGCTCTAAAATCTGCTAAAATCTGCTTTAAAAAGACCAGCAGCCAGTTGCACCAGCTGAACTTAAGTTACATCATAGCCTAGTTTCAATTCACTGCCGCTATATTTGAGTTTACAAGCAAATGGTAGTTTGGTTTATTTTGTTCATTTTTTTAATTCAATAAGGAAACCAACATATGTAATATTCATTATATGTAAAGTGATATTTGGCCTTATTTCCCCAAAGTTGATCAATATGAATTATAGACCAAGAGTTGGCTGACCAAGCAAGCATAGTATTATCATGAACAGCAAACCATTTAGTAGTAGTTGTTAACACTGTGTGCAGCTGCTGGAAAAGTAAATCAGCATCTCCATAAAGCTGGTCAGCAGATGGAAGCATGAAGTGCTCTAAAATCTGCTGCTAGATGCTGTGTTGACTTTGGACTAAACACAGTGGAGCAACAGCAGCAGATGACATGACACCTCAAAGCATCACAGACTGCAGAAACTGCACACTGGACTTCAGACACTTGGATTGTGTGTCTCTCCACTCTTCCTCCAGACTCTAGCAGCTGATTTACTAATGACATGTAAAAGTGACTTTCATCTGAAAAGAGGACTTTGTACTGAGTAACAGTCCAGATCGGGTTCTGCTCAGTCCAGATAAGACACTTCTGATGTTGTCTCTGGTTAAGGAGTGTTGATATTGGGAATGTGACAGTCTGAGAGATATACTATTTATATTCTTTATAGTCATTTACTAAAATTATATATTCTAATAATTTGATATTTCTATTATAAGTATAGTAATCAACATTAAAACACAAAAGTTTGACATATTTCACTGTACATGTAATTAATATAAATATATATGACAGTTAACCAATTATAATTAAATTATAAGCAAAATATGACAGAACAAAACATATTTTGTGACGAGCCAGCTGTAAGGTGAGCCTCCCCTTTAAACATAAGAAATGGACCAGATTCTTCAGTGTTGTTTGTGGCTGCGCTGCCGCTCCAGACCTACAGGCGGCGCTAATTAAAACGTTTGTCTTCCACAGCGAACAGAAATGCTATGCTAGTTTGATAGCTGCGCTCACAGAGACGAACATAAAGAAATAGAATAAATACTCAATAATGGTACGTACACTTTGTTACATTACAGTATAAACACGTAAATTCGTGTTAAACAGATAAACAGCTCGTAACTGAGTAATATTTAATAAGCAGCTGTCATTGTTGGGCGTTGTCATGTAGCTACTGGGTTTGTATTGCTAAGCTAACAGAACTCCCTGCTGTTGTTTAAAGTGTTTAAATCACGTTCACGCACATTATATTGAAGTTTTACGTTTTTAGCAAAGACATCGACGCTACACATTATATTACAATGTCATATATAACGAATCTAAAGCAGGTTTGGTATTTTAAATGGCTACATCTAATAGGTGATATACATCTGTTTGTATACTATATAGCTTATTGTACATCGTGTATTGTCTAAGTCATACGAACATTACCTGTGAATTGTATATGATACGAGAGGCACCAGCAGAGAGTTGTATGTGTTAACATACATGGCCAGTAAATCTGATTATGATTCTGAAGTGTGTTAGCTAGCTTATTACTATTCTTTGTCTTGTATTTATTTTCCTTATCGTATATCTACATTAAGTGCCACCAAGTCAATTCTTACTCCTGGTGACCATATGCCAAGTGTTTTTCTCCAGAACATCCTGCCTTCTGTTTGGGTCTACAGTCTTTTAGACCCTTTTATGTATAAGTTTTGAAGCAGTTTGATTTTTTGATCTAAAACAGGGGTGTCCAAATCCAGTCCTAGAGGCCCGGATTCCTGCAGAGTTTGGTGATCTTCCTGATCAACCACACCTGATTCAGCTCAGCAGGTAATGAGCAGGTTTAATTGTAGTGTCAGAGCAGAGAAATCACCAAACTCTGCAGGAATCCGGCCCTCCAGGACTGGATTTGGACACCCCTGGTCTAAAAGCTTTCAACCTGATTAAAAAGACAGCAGGCAGCATTGAAATACAAGTAAACTAATACAAAAATACATCAGTAAAATTCAGTATTTTAACATTTTACATTCTGCTCTGCTGTGGGGGGAAAATGGTAGTTCAAATATCTGAAGGATGCATGATGTGTACTGTAGTGGTGATCTGTACATGGTTAATAACAATTTACTACAATATTTGCACAACACATCAGTTATATCACTGCAAGTTATTCCTTTTAGATTGCTTATTTACCTACAACGAGGTTTTTTGTAGAAGCATTTTACAGAAATTAATGCGGTAGGTGCAGTTCCTGCTCATCTAGCAGCCTTTTTTGTTTACCACGTTTTGTTGCATTTTCAAATACTGATCACTTGCTTAAATGTTAAATATGCTGTCATGCATTTTTACCATTAAAAGTCATTAATATAGAAGATAATTACTTATAAATAACTGTATGCTGCAGTGACCACCATGCATGAACAAGATAATGGCTTATCCATGATTTCTCTGTTGTATACACATCCATGTTGTTGCTGGTCCTCTTCCTCTTTTGTCTTCAACTGCTCCATCATCACTGTCTTCTCAAGTGAACTGGTTCTTTTTATAATGTGTCCAAAGTGAGATCTTCAGTTTCATTATATGTGCTTCTAGTGAAAGGTGAGCTTAGATTTGGTCCAGCGTCCAGTTGTCTGTCCAAAAGTCTTCTCCAACTCCAAAGTTCAAAGACATTAATATTATTCCTGCTTTTTATTGACCAGCTTTCACATCCATAAAGAACCACAGAGAAAACTATAGCTGGAACTATTGTAGTCTTTATTTGAAGAGGCATTTTATATTTTTCTCCAGTTCATTCATTGTTGTTCTGCTGGGTATCAGTCTGACTGCTGTATCCATTTTTGTTCATGTTTGATCTAAGTAGGTACCACTTCAGCATATTTCTCCATCAGTGGTAGATAGTTTTCTTTACTGTTGTCATGACTTATGTCTTCTTCATAATTAGCTGAAGGTCCCATCTTTTCACTGTTTTTGAATTCACCATAAAACCCAACCTATATTTATACAGCTGCATTCCTTATGTTTGTGAAGCACTGTAAGCTGCACTTCTGTATTTTTTTTTTTTTTTTTTTTTGCTTTTTTGCTAATAATTTATTAGAGTTGGTAGGAGCTTTCTTAATGAAGTCCCTGTTTGTTTGTTTTAAGGCTGAAGTTGAGGACACACTGAAGAGGATCCAAAGTCAGAAGGGAGTTCAGGGAATCATTATTGTCAATGCAGAAGGTACCTAATTTTCTATGTGCTTCATTAAATGAATTATTCACTCCAGCACTTTGAATTTCTTCATTGTAGGACTAATAAAGGATTATCTTATCTTACTTAAGTCATTATTTTTTCCCTTTATGCTGTGGCCCAGTCCAAATTATTTGGAGTACAAATTTTGCTTCTGTAGTAAACAATACAACCCAGAAGTCAACTAAGCAGCCCAGTTGTTATAGTAAAAATACATCACCAAAACTTCTCCCACTCAAACTTTATTCAGATGTTAATGAAAGTCTCACAGACTAGTGCATGTGGTTTAGTGTACAGCATGATTCACCGTGAGGTCTAAAATGTACAGCACATCTGTAGTCTTAGAATAAACTGTAATGTTTCACTAGTTGTGAAACTAATTCATTTAGTGAATTTAGGTGTAAGTTTTTTTTGGTATTCATCTTATCTGACAGCTGTGTACAAATCAGTTAGCTGCTCTTAAATCAGACGATGTTAAGAAAGCTAATTTCAGTGGAGTGAATGCCATCATGTGATAACTGAAACAAAGCCACTGTTGTTCTTGTGTAGCTTCTTTTTTCAGAGTATCTTCTTTCTGTGTCTTTAAACATGTCTCTTCTCTCCATCACCTCAATATCTTCCGCTCTTTCCTCTGTCTCCTTTCTTTATCAATCAATCTATTTCTTTCTTTCTTCCCCTCACCTCTTGCTGTCCCCGCTTCTGTCTATCATCTATTTTCTCTGTCATCTGTCTCTCCTCCATCACCTCTCTCTCTTGCTCCCTGTCTCTTTTGTTTGACTTTCTAGTCTCTGATCTTTCTGTCTCTCTCCGTTTTCTTTTCCTTTCTCTCTCTCTTATCTCTCTCTGAATCACACAGTAACTACACTTTGAGGATGTTCACCCAGCTTCTTTACTTTGTAGCAAATAACCAAATCGTGCTGTTTAATGGCTGAATATTCTGGCTTTGTAATAAATTATGTAACTTAAAGTTGTTTGATGTTTTTGCAAATCAAGTAAATGAAAAAAATACAGAAATGGAGGGAAAACATTGAGTTATCTTTTGAAAAATACACTATTGAAAGAATTTTATCTTGTTTAATATTTTTCAGGTTATGGTGACACATTTTTGTGCAGTTTCTATTTACGGTATTTTACACATTGAGAAAAACTGACAATATTTAATGTACGTACATATGATCTTTCTCCAAAATGCAAATTGTCAGAAAATACAGAGTAAGTGTGCATTTAAAATCTCCAAAATTTTGTTCTCTGTAGAAAATGTTTCACTTCTTTACACTTAGAACATCAATAAATACCTAGTTTAACCGGGGGGCACTAACCCTCTTATCTGCACTCGCTCTTAAAAGCTTATGTCCCTGCCCAGTCGCTGTGCTCCTCCACTGAACGTCGCCTTGCTTTGCCTAACATTCACACAAAGCAATCCAGACTGTTCTCCTCAGTAGTTCCCAGATGGTGGAACAAGCTGCCTACCGCCACTAGAGCAGAGGTGTCCCTCACTGGGTTCAAGAAACTCCTAAAATCCGAGCTCTTCAAAGAGCATCTGCTCTAGTGATCCCAAATACTTCCCATGAGTACTGATATGCACTCAGCATTCAGTATCAAAATGTTAATTCTAGTATACTAGTACTAGTAAATACTAGTACAACTCTAGTATTTTTTTTTCGCGTCTGTACTTTTCCACTATTGTAAGTTGCTTTGGATAAAAGCGTCCGCTAAATGTAATGTAACTTTGGCACATGACTGTATATGAGCGTTACGCGTTACTTCAGAGCTCTGTCTTTGTCTCCTCCAGGCATCCCTATTAAAACCACTCTTGATAACTCAAGCACAATGCAGTACGCAGGTCTGATCCACCAGCTGCTGATGAAGGCTCGGAGCACGGTGAGGGAACTTGACCCCCAGAATGACCTCACCTTCCTCAGGGTCCGCTCCAAGAAGAATGAGATCATGATCGCTCCAGGTAGAGAGAGACTCCCTCTCGGAATTCAGTTTAGCTGCACCCACTAAGTGAACGTTTGTAATATTAAATATTTAAATTTTTGTGCATTTCAATGCTATTTGTTGAAAAACCCAGATATTATTATTAT
>BRDA01008348.1:53839-76763 GCA_036984385.1 Crenuchus spilurus | reverse complement strand
TAGTTTATTCAAAATACCTCCAGGAATTTTCTTACAGAGGTCTCGAGCAGTACACCAACTATATACCGCTTGTATCTTGTTTTAAATTTAAAAAAGAGTATATAAAGTTTATGTTTGTACTCACAGTACATGAGTAAGATTTAGCATGCAGCTCAGAGGAAGTGCTTACTCAGTAAGCATAAAACATCCAAACAGATTTCCACAGAGTGCTAAAAGGTGGGAAATATTAACATAAATAAAAAAAACAAAGTTGCATATGCAACTGCATCTGCATGCTGTATTAGCCATTAAAATAATGTACCTTTGGCTGGAGACTGAGAAAAGAACAGTCTGTGCAGAGATTTGCATTATTTAAGCTCCCCGCAGTCTGTGATGACAATCTTCTTAACTGTTCCTCCATCATGCAAACCATAAGACTCCATTACATTAACAGTCTCCATACCCTCTTTTACTTGACCAAACACAACATGTTTGCCATCAAGCCTGAGGGAAAAAAAACGAGAGCATGAAACGCACGTTATGATGTGTAAGACAGAAACTACTCTGGACAACAAAACAGCAAAGAATTGGGCCAAAGCTGCCGTGGGAATCTACGTTCAAATTTTCCAGATGTTTGACACACATTTGTCATTCAGAAAAAGGTACAACACAAAAAACAATGTTATACACGTGATATTCTTTGTGAATATACACTTATTGGCCACTTTAGGTACATATACCTTGTTCATTTTATCAGCTCCTCTGACCATACAGGTGCACTTTATAGTTCTACAATTACAGACTGTAGTCCATCTGTTTCTCTGTGTACTTTATTAGCCTCCTTTCACCCTGTTCTTCAATGATAATGACCCCGATAGGGGGGAACTATTTAGGCGGTGGATCAGTCTCAGTACTGCAATGATGTGGTGGTGGTGTGTTAGTGTGTGTTGCGCTGATAAGAGTGGATTAATACAGCAGAGCAGTTGATGCTTTTAAATACCTCAGTGTCACTGCTGGTGTGTAAAAAGTGCACCAACTAAAACTATCCAGTCAACAGTGTCCTTTGGGGAGCATTCTGTGACCACCAATGAAGGATTAGACGACCAACATAAACTGTGCAGCAACAGATGAGCTGCTGTCTACAAGGTGGGCCAACATGGTAGGTGAGTGGACAGTGAGCTAATATAGTGTTTAAAATCTCCAGCAGCAACACAACACACACTAACACACCACCACGTCAGTGTCACTGCTATGCCAAGAATGATGCATCACCAAAATTATACCTGCTCTGTGGCAGTTCTAACCACTGAAGAACAGGTGAAAGGAGGATAATAAAGTATACAGAGAAACAGATGGACTACAGTCTGTAATTGTAGAACTACAAAGTGCACCTATATGGTCAGTGGAGCTGATAAAATGAACGAGTGTAGATACAATGTATATGTACCTAATGAAATGGCCAGTGGTTGTTAGTCTATATGCATACCATTCTGTTTTAGCAGTGCAGATGAAAAACTGAGATCCATTGGTGTTTGGCCCAGAGTTTGCCATTGACAGCACTCCTGTGAAGAGCAAGAAGAAGAAACATTAGGTCTCAGTTTGCAAGATGTGAATCTGTTTTTATGGCAATCTGCACAGACCAGTAAACGTGCTATGATTTAGTGGCCACGTGATAATCAAAAGCTCAACAACAACGAGCTGAACGTAAAGAAAAGCAGAGACCCAAAACACCAGAGCAGACTGCAACACTGCATGAGGGCACACATCTGGATCGGGTAAGTTATGGTTCTCGACTATAATTACATCCAGAGCAGTATTACACAACCCGACACTATTTGGCCATATCAATCTATCAAGAGGGTTTGTTGGTTTAGGAACCCCCTGGCACCAAAAATGCACTATGATACATTGATGTTGACTTGCTCTGAAAGTAGGTCATTCGTTTGTGGATTACAAAATCTCCGCTTCTCACTGCTGTGGCCCTCGCCACCACCTAGTGGTCTTACATAGAAGTGAAAGTAGCAATATCTACACAAGGATATTCACATGAGCACATAAGCAATGCAAAAGAGTGGATCAGAATCCCAAAGGAGCTTCAAAGGTTTTATTGTGGCAGTTACATCACAGCTGTGGGAGAAATAAGTGTATCAGGTCACCTGGTCCAGTGTGTTTCAACTTGAAATTCTCATCACTGAATGTCTTCCCATAAATTGATTTTCCTCCAGTGCCATTATGATTTGTGAAATCTCCACCCTGTAAACATAAATAATCAGTCATTTTATTATGACAAGGTCACAACCAGCGGTGCACAATATTCAGCAGATAATTGCTTAAAAATATTGGGTATGGACCAATACCAAATACCAATACCAAAACCAATACAGTATTTTAACCAACTGGACCAATAGTTCAAACCAATATTTTAACAGTGTAGTTACTACATTACACTACTGCACTAACATGTTATTTTATTACTGCATTTGTAAACCTGTAGAAATAAACATTATATTTATCTGTAATATTAATCCGGGCTGATGGCCTTTCTGAGTTCACTCCACACTGGCGGTGCAATGTATGCTTTGTACAGTGTTGATTTGTTCAGTCTTGTCTGTTATTGTATAGTAACTTTAGGTTGTGAATGTTCCTATATAAACTAAAAAAAATTGTTTACATATTGCCTTATACATTTTTATGGCAATATATAAACAATATATATACATTTATGTCAATTCCTTCTCAGCTAAAATTCCATGATCATACCAGCCCTTCACACATTATTAAGATTTTCTGCTTTCAAAAAATAAAATGATCAGATTAAAAGAATCCACCAAGATTTTTAAGTTTTTGTTCTGGTGCTATATTGAAATGAAACACCTGCAAAAATATTAAATGCTAATAAATACCTGACACATGAACTCAGGAATTATTCTATGGAAAGCTGAGCCTTTATAGCCGAACCCATGCTCTCCTGTGCATAGTGCTCTGAAGTTCTCTGGAAGACAAGACAATTCAACATTATTATTTTACTATTTTTATTCACAGTGAGTTAGATATCACTCTTTCATTAAAAACATAGATTTACCTGCTGTTTTGGGAACAACATCTGCATAAAGCTGGATTAAAAAGAACAACTGTGATTTAGTGTGAAATGTCAGTGCAGTCACAAATATTTTAAAACTAGGCTAAATAAAATATAGAAATAATTTCTGTTCAGTAAAACAAAAGTCATATATGGATTGGGTTAATTATACATATATTTTTTGGGTAATTATGTCTTTTATAGGAGCTGCTTTGTGATTTTATTTCCATCTGGATCAGCCACTCAGTGTTTTCCTCCCTACTCTGGAAAATTACACACTGTTTTTAAAAGTTAACTCTGCGCTCATCTAATCATATTTAGTCCATCCAGATGCAAGTCTCTGATTTTCCAGACAGGTCTTGTCTCAGGCTGAGAAAAAAAGGTTTTTGGCTGCTGCTACTAGCTGTATTTAGTCTCCTAGTGCACAGATCCACCACTAGGAATAATAAGCTAATAAAAAACAAATGCTTTTGCAGAGGCACTCAATAAGCTGCTTTAGATGAACAAAGTCTTCCATTCCATAAGCTACCTGAGAGAACATAATGTGGATGAAAAAGACAAGGGATGGGTAGATAGATACTGCAATACAGATACTTCAGATTCTACTGTTTTTTTATTAATCCTTACTTAATTTTAGACCCCACATCAGCACAACAGCCTCTGCTGGCTGCTCTGCATTTCTGACCTTTCTGATGTATTCTGACATAAAACTGAACAACCACCACTGATCTGATTTGAAACAAATCATTTTGATACATTCATATATGCTTCTAACACTGTATTCTAAAAGGAAACAGGCTGGTCAGTTTTTCAGTAATATGTCACATACAGAGACAGACAGGTTTTCTCTTGAAAATAATAATATTGATCTCCATATTTTCTGGTTCTAAAAAAACAGTGCTGATATTGGAATCAGGATACGAGTATGGGAATTAATTGGTATTGGATTGAAGATAACATTTATGGTATCACCCATCCCTAAAAAAACATAAATGGATGAGAAAAGCAAGACAAGGCCTGTGATTATAATTACAGCTACATGTACCTGTCATTGTATCACTGTGAGCTCCTTATAATCTGATAAATACTGTTAATGATACACCTGTAAATAACTGTTTATATTCAGGCTTAGTCTTAAGGATACTAATAAGAATAAATAAGTAAGTCTATAAGTGAACACATAATACACATGATCATATTATCTCATGACACAGACAACCAGGTTAGTAAAAAAAAAAATTAACCACAGAACTCACTCCTGTGGTGATTTTAGTGCAGGAGTTTCATCACTAAGGAGATAAAATGTTTGATTACAGACACCCTCCTGATAAACTAATAAAATCCCAACAGGGCTGTAGTTTACAGCTAAATTTAATACAATATAGGCAGAGAGCGCCTAAGGTGACATTCTGCATGAATGAAAATAACGTATGGCCACCACTTAGTAATGCACAGGTCAAGATACTTAAGACCAGGGGCGATTCTAGGAACAGAGCTTTAGGGCTGAGACTAGCAGTTGCTTCTCCCACAGCAGCAGCTACATTCTCTATTATCTACTTTAATATAAAAAATTAAAAACAGAAATCATTACCTAAATAGGTAATTTCACCACAATATATAGACAGCTCTGCTTTTAGCCTGTACATATTAGCTCTTCTGCAGATAAATCGCTTACTTTTTAGGAAAAGTCAGTTCACTGTTTAGTAACTACTCACTGAACTCGCCTGCAAACCTTGGCACTAAAGTATGCGAGCATGGCTTCAGGACAGAGAGTAGATTATACCACATAAGAAGTGGCGGGGGAGACGGATTGCTGTATTTTCCTTGTTGAAATATTTTGTTTAAATTAATTTCTATTGATCTTTTTACATTTCAGCTCATGAGAAAAACTTACATTAAAAAAAGAATTTTTCCTCTTATTTTTCAGGGTGTTTGGACTCAAACTCAAACACACCCGTAAAAATGGGCTAGAAATGGCCATGGTTAAGTCATAGCAATGACTTACCAAGGAGAGGGAACTTAACAGTTAAGTCGTGGCCTCGCCTTAATTATCTCGCTCCCACGCATTACTCAAGTCAAGGTAACTTGGTGACAACCAACATAAGTCAAGGTCACGTATTAGGGACGTATAAGGTAACACCTTAGGGACTGCACAGCTAGTTAAACAGACTTTTGACAAGTTAAATGTAGCAGATGTTAAAGTGAGTTAGATTCAGTACGTGGTTTATTTAAACGCATGACTTTAAAGTACACACAACGTTAATGATAACAGAGCGGAGCGCTCTCTTACTTCGATTATGATTCTTCCAATAAACTCTCCGTCAGCTGCGATGTCCAAGAACACAAGCGGCTTCTGAGGAGGTCCTGACAGCAGTCGGCTCGCAGCAATAGCGGCTGAGGAATATTTCAAACGATTTTTTATTTGCAACATAGCGGCACGGCTGCTTAAAAACAGCCAAAGAACGACAAAGCAGAGTATGAGCGGCCAAGGTGAAATGTTTATGTTTAGACGCGGCCATAGCCGTCACGTGACCTGTTACTCAGCGCTGAGGAGAAACAACAGCGCCCCTCTGTGGCCGGTTGTGAAATATACAGTTCATATTTATATCCACCGCATTTAGTAAACGGTGAGTTTGATATGTATTAAAGGCCTATCCCTTTAAGACATAAACATAACAAACGCCAGCATTTCTATCTGAAATGCTGGCGTTTGTTACGTTTATGTCTTAAAGGTTATGTCAACTGGTTATGTCAACTTGACATTTGCTTCCTACAGTCTGCATAATGTGCCAGTTTGTCCTCTGTGACCTCATGTGTCATTAAAGCAGGTCTAATGCAGTCTGACATTTTAGCTCCTTTTGTGTTAAATTCCTGTCATTCAGCACTATTTGCTATTTATTAGTATGTAAAAGCAACCAGAATCCTACTACTGAAACGTGAGTTGTTAATAAAGAGGAACATGCAATCAAGGATACTTGATTATACTTGATTATACTCAACCTCTCTGTCCACGTGCACTATAGACATGTGTGTATGGAGAGGAATTAGCGCCGAAAGCAATCAATACAGTGTAAAACGGTGAAATGCAATGCACACTGTACAGAACAAGTGCCAAGATGAAAAGCAAACCCAATATTACTGGTCAAGCAGTGTGAAAACAGCTGTAATATTGTGTTTGCTTTTCATTATGGCACATTTCCTGCACATCACTGTAGAAAAGCAATAACATGCATTTCTTTTCATAATTTAACGCTGTTGTGACTGCTTTTCAATTTGGCTCTGATTAATCTGCATATGTGGACCAAGTACAGTGGTGCTTGAAAGTTTGTGATCCCTTTAGAATTGTGTGCTTAGAGTCGTCTGGCTGCATGACCCACCTTCTCTTGAGATTCAGTTCATGGACAGATGTCTGACATTTTCTTTTAGAATTCTCTGATATAATTCACAATTCATTTTCAATGACGGCAAGCCGCCCTGGCCCAGATGCAGCAAAACGGGCCCAAACCATGATACTAACACCACCATGTTTCACAGATAAGGTTCTTATGCTGGAATGCAGTATTTTCCTTTCTCCAAATGTCACACTTTTCATGTAAACCAAAATGTTTTATTTTGGTCTCATCTGTCCACAAAACTTTCTTCCAATAGCCTTCTGTCTTGTTCACATGATACAGTATTTAGCAAACTGCAGACGAGCAGTGTTCAGTGTTCTCCTGATGGTGGACTCATGAACATTAACATTAGTCAATGTGAGAGAGGCCTTCAGTTGCTTAGAAGTTACTCTGGGGTCCTTTCTGACCTCGCCGACTATTACAGGCCTTGCTCTTGGAGTGATCTTTGTTGGTTGATCACTCCTGCGGAGGGTAACAATTTTCTTGAATTTCTTCCATTTGTACACAATCTGTCTGACTGTGGATTGGTGGAGTCTAAACTCTTTAAAGATGGTTTTGTAACCTTTTCCAGTCTGATGAGCATCAACAACTCTTGTTCTGAGGTCCTCGGAAATCTTCTTTGTTCATGTTATAATACACTTCCACAAATGTGTTGTGAAGTGCCGACCCTGTTCTTTAAATAAAACTGGGTACCCACTCACACCTGATTGTCATCCCATTGACTGAAACACCTGACTCTAATTTCACCTTCAAATTAACTGCTAATCTTAGAGGTTCACATACTTTTGCCTCTCACAAATATGTCATATTGGATCATTTTCCTCAATAAATAAATGACCAAGTAGGTTCTCATTATCTACTTTTAGGACTTGTGTGAAAATGTGATGATGTTTTAGGTCATTTTAATGCAGAAATATAGAAAATTCTACAGGGTTCACAACTTTCAAGCACCACTGTAAATGTTTAGGAACAAAAGGTCATTTCTGGATATCTATCACAATTTAAACTTCCTTTTAATATCTCAATAATTTTTGCATTGTTTTCTATTAAGTTTGTGAATAATGTCTTTAGACAGATGCTTCTGTAGATTATAGGGGAATCAAGCCATTTAGACAATCTAGAAATCAAGGCTTTTCCAAAATCCATAATTTTTAGGTCCCAAAAAGAGGATATATGCTCATATTTATTGTATTTTTTCTTTAGATCTGATTCTGATTTTATGTTGATTTATATACAGAAGTAAGCATATTTCATTTGTAAAACATCTTTACATATAGTCTAAATGAGCTCTTGTTGTGCCTGAACAAAAGTAATAAAACACTCCTTATAACTTCAAATGTGACTGGGTGGAGCTAAACATCTGTGGATTGAATAACTGATTTCAGGGGAATAACTGGGAAATGTTTTGAAGCTTCAACCTTCAACATACATTATTAACCTTTTATTTTAAAAAATAGTTTTTATAAATAGTATTTTCCCACTAATATGAATCCAATAAATGATTAATGATTTATTAATAACCATTGGTTCATCATTCACACAAAACATACCAACAAGTTAGTGACTGTGTTTCATCTGAATACATATTTATTAGATAAATATTAGGATGTCACAGCATCTAACTACATACAGTTTTGCAAGACTAAAAATCACAATTAGTTTTCTTCTTCTGAACAGTTTAAAATATGAAATGATTGTACACAGAATGTACAAACCAAAAGACAACTGCCACTTTAGGCGCCAATCACCTCAGATTGTACCTTTTTTTTCTCTGATCATGATATCAAAATTGTACAAACTATGAATTTGGTTACAATCTTTTGGAACCACTCCAGGCCCCACGTCCCTAGCCTCCAAATTATTCCCCAGGATTTTCTTCATCATCTTTTTGTAGCACCTTATAGAGTACACAGGTAATGGAGCAATACACATAAGCTAAATATTACACAAAGGTAAAACAAATGTGTCTCGTTCCCCCTAATTCCCCTGACAAGGGGGGCTGGAAATATTTTACATAAGTGGACAAAAAAATGGTGAGAGGTTCCACAGACGCTAACAAACACAGATTCATTTTACCCAATTCGAGTCTGTTAGGAGGATGCAAGCTTTACAAATTCTAAATACACAATGCACATTCCCCTGGGGAAAATGAATACATTTCTGTTAACGTGTCTCTATTTGTCATTTACATATGTACATGCATCCCTTATGTCCCCTGCTCCTGCTCTCCCTCTTCGTCTCTCGTCCAGACCATTTCCCATCACGACCTGTGGCTGAGTAGGGGACCAACAACGTCCGATTTATTTCGCCGGAACATCTCCACCACAGCTTACGCTTTCTCCTTAACGACTGTACAAACTACAGTAAGTGACAGGTCTAAAACATGGACTATGCTCAACCTGAAGTGTGACCCAAGTGTAGGTGGAGATTTCAGTTCAGTTTAGAATGTGGGAACAAAAATGTGGCAGTGCATCAGTTTCAAATGAAAAACAAAAAACAAACAAAAGATATACAAGTGTATTACAATTGGAGAATCACGCTCTCCTGCTTTGAAGGATTTCAAATGTGTCAACAAATGAACATAAGGTCTGTACATAATTGAGCGCTAAAAAAATTGCAATACAAAATAATTTAAAATGGAAAACAATTTTTTAAAGTCGGGTACATATGCAGCCATCAAAACATTTTTTTTTCTTTTTTTTAAACTGTAAGCTCAAACAAGTGACAGTATTGCTCCAGCACAAACTCAGAATAATATATCATGAAAACATAATGTGGACATACAGTACATTATGATAATTAACAGAGGGTATAAATTACAATAAAAAGGGGGAAAATGCTAATTCATTTGCAGTTATTACTATACTTAATAGTATGTTTTATAGACAGCTGATGTGTAGGTATGATGTGTAAAGTGATTCCTGGGCACGCTGCTGAAATGTAATCACCTGGGTTGTAACAAAATTTCTGGGATTCTGTTTTTCATACTATTTGTACTGCTAATGAGTTGAGAAATGTAGGGTTAAAATGATGGTTTCTGATGGTGTACTTAATGGATTAACACAGACATGTAACAACATGTATCTACAAATGAGGAAATCGCTGTTAAAAAAGCTACTGTACCATACAATACCATATCATAACTATATCGTTATGTAAATGCCTTGCTGGAAATGAAGATATCTCATGCTTTAACCATCACAAAACCCGGATATTATCCTGTTGAGATGCTTGGGCCACCTCCTCCAATCACAACACAGAACTTTGGTAATACATGGCCATATTGTAATAAACGCACATACACTGTACATTTATAGAGTTACAACAACAGGGGAGAAACAGTAACCATAGCATGAACAATATATTGTGCATAACAAACTGATCATAGCTCATGTTCAAAATGTTGGATAAAAACAGGACAGAGGAACACATCTGAAAGCACTGATTTCAAAAATAATAATAATAATAATAATCAAAAATAAAATCAGTCTACACTTGTTTCTATCACTAAAACGAGGGGTGATTGGCACAAGTGCACATTAAAACACACTGTATGCAGTCTTGTCATGAGGGGTCCAAAGACATCACAGGCCTGGGAAGGGGGCTAAGCTCATGCATTAATGGGGGAAAGACCCCTGGAAGAGACAGCTCATAAGAGGGTTCAGATGTCATAACACTTAGATGTTATAAACTACTCTTTTAAAAATGATTGCATTACTTTTGTACTTTACAAAAATGAATTGCCTTACCCATTGAGCTTGATTCCACAGCACTCTGAGATGGAGAGATTTTGTGAAGGAGGTACAGTGCTGGTTCTCGATGCATATAATCAGGCATACAGTATTGGCATGTTTCAGGGCATTAAAAACAAAATGGAAAGGAACTGTCATGATGACCTCTATGGAACACTCATGAGTGAATATGATGGGCAAGATGGTAGTGATGATACAACGTGATATGCTGAGCTGAAGGAGTTTACTACAAAGGGACACACGTTCACATGTTCCACATATGAGCATTGGTGGACTCCAAAATTATTAAGAGCCCACCATTAGTCTCTGTGATGGGGTTAACCAAGATCACTTGAATTCTCTCTATGACTGATGCAAGCACTCTTCCCTTTGATGTTTGCTTTGCAGTTTTGCTGTTGAAGTTTGATGAACTTTGTGCTTTTTTTCCCAAGGAACACTGACAGACGAACGGTGTGGAAATCCAGTGAAGACCACTAGATGGGGTTTACTGGGAAGCAATGGTGGTAAAGCTTGGAAGAACAAACCTCAGAGCTTGTGGACACACGCGCCAGTTACAGGAAGATTTTTTTCTTTTTTTTTCTATTCAGGTCTTGCTTTTCACAATAGGAAAAAAAATCTGAATTAAAAAAAATGCTACAACACTTTCCTAGTGAGCACACATACAGTTCTGTGTGACATATATATTCATATGAACTGATTATAGCTGCACAGTTTTTTTCATATTAGTATTGAAAGATATCACTTTAGTGCCAACCAACATGGCTGCCTTTTATGTGTGGAAAAGGACGTCCATAAAAGAGTGAGATATTTACATGAGTAAGAGGCAGAGGGAGGAAGAGTGTTTTGAGCTTGTAAAGTACTGGGTTGGTGCTCAGGGGTGCTTCTCGACTCCTGACAGCCAAACACGTCAGTGCCTCGAGTAAAGGAGGATTAGGGAAGTCAGTTGTTTTCAAAGAGAGAGAGCAGATCGTCATTGCTGTTGCTTGGGAGGTCAGGAGGGTCTAGGTATGACAGTAACTCATCTGGGTTCGCCAGCTCTGGCAGCAGCTGCAGAGGACAGGACAAATGTTAGACAGCAGGAAGACAACAGGCGTCTAAGACAATCTCATCCACTATATACGGCACACTCTGTGCAGCATGCTCTCTTTGAGCCAGGTTCTCAGACCCACACTAAGCTTAGTATCTAGAGTAAAAATGTTCTCTAAATGCTGATTCCCCAGCGCAACCCATGTCTGAGAGCAAGGCCTATATGTCAGTCTTTATCATTTAAAACATAAATAAACATCATGTATCTTCACAATGAAGCTCACTAGTCCCTTCTTACCAACAGACCTACAAGGCAGAGCAATATTGCAAAAAATCTCAAAATATATTTAATAATAATTATTATTATACTGATGTGGTGGTGGTGTGTTAGTGTGTGTTGCACTGGTATGAGTGGACACAGCAGAGTTGCTGATGTTTTAAACACCTCAGTGTCACAGCTGAAGTGAAAACATCAACCAAAGTACATCAACCAAAACTATCCAGCCAACAGCGTCCTGTGACCATCAGTGCAGGACTAGAGGACCAACACAAACTCTGCAGCATCAGATGAGCTTCTGTCTCTGACTTTACATCTACAAGGTGGACCAACAATGTAGCGGTGTCTAATAGAGCAGACAGTGAACCACTAGCTGCGTCTCCAAATGAGTGCACCTTCAGTAATACACCACCACCACATCAGTGTCACTGCAGTGCTGAGAATGATCCACCACCCAAATAATATCTGCTCTGTGATGGTCCTGATCATTGAAGAACAAGGTGAAAGAAGGCTAACAAAGTATACAAAGTGCACTTATATGATCAGTGGAGCTGATAAAATGAACAAGTGCAGATACAAGGCATGTGTACCTAATGAAGTGGCCAGTGAGTACCTTAAAGTAGCAATACAGAAAAAAGGTTTCAATAATTATTACTATCCGCCAGGGCTAACGCCCTAATTCGTCTTGTTTTGAGTGAGCAAAAGCACTTGGTTACTCACGTCCAGAGATGGTTCGGGCATGTCTGTGGGTCCCTGGCCGCCCACCTGGCCCTCGGCAGCTGGGTTGAAGGTCATGTCAGCATGCGGGTGGCTGTTGGGGCCTTGCTGCTGCTGTGGCGGCGGGGCTTGGCGTGGGGGCTGGGGGGGTGGAGGGCCGCTGTGATGTAATGGCTGTGCTGATTGGCTGTTGGGGTGGGGGGATGCGTGCATGCCTGGCTGCATGGAAGCATGGGACTGTTCAGCACTCACGGGATGAGGCATCTACAGGAAGAGAGAGAGGCAGTGAGGCACTGTGTGTGCACAGCATAGAGCAGGTGACAGCCAGAAACACAAATATTTGCCAGTGCCATGCAGATGCCATCAAGCATATCAACATACCCAGAGTCCCAATACACTTCCCCCCTTTAAAACAGCTCTGCATACATAAATTCTTCTCCATATAAGTGCTTCAATCTTGAACAAGTGTCAGTCTCTACTTTGAAAGCTATGAAACATACAGTGATATTCAAAGGTTTGGAATCATCATTTTTTCTATATCATACTAATTCAGTTGTACATGCATGTGTGAAATGATTCTGATATTGCTTATCCTGTACATGTTCAATGTAGGTTCAAATAAACAATAGAAAGCTGAGAAAGTGTAAAATATATGTGTCCAGCATGATCTGTAGCTCTGCCTATGAATCTAAAATGACTGAGAAAGCTGAAAACATCAGTGATGATGTTATGATACAATTTGCATTTTAAAAGTGTTCATCAATTCTGGCAAATAACTAAGTAAAAATGACTGCACTGCATTGTTTAAGTATAAGTATTGTGTAGTTTCCATAAGTTTAGATCCTAACATTAGGGCTCTCAAACAATAAAAATTTTAATCACAATTATCTCAGAATTTGTTATAATCAAGATTAATCTCAGAATTTGTTATAGTTAATCGTGATTAATCTCAGAATTTGTTATAGTTAATCGTGATTAATCTCAGAATTTGTTATAGTTAATCATGATTAATCTCAGAATTTGTTATAGTTAATCACGATTAATCTCAGAATGTATAGGTAATTTGTTATAGTTAATCATGATAAATCTCAGAATCCGCTACAGTCAACCGCAATTAATCGTAGAATATGCTCTAGATAATCGTAATTAATCACAGAATTTGATAGTTAATCGCAATTAATCACAGAATTTGTTATAGTTAATCGTGATTAATCTCAGAAGTTGTTATAGTTAATCACTATATTAACACTAACTTGCCTTATGAGTCTAATTTGTTCTGTAATAAAATATTGAATAAAACATTAAAAATTATGTTTTGCAGTCTTGTGTATCATAGTTATATATATTATTATTATTATTATTATTATTATTATTATTATTATTATTATTATTATGTATTAAAAAAATATGTATTTCCAAGCTTTAACACATTACTGTATTTTGTAAGGAGACTGAAAGTGTCGGACAGAAGTGTTTGGACCACTGTACATATTGGAAAGATCCAGATTGTTTTAATATAAACACTCCTACAATAAGAGCAGGGAGGTTCTGGATGATCAGCTGAGGCACAGATCAGATCTTGACTTTGGCACTCTTACCGAGTCGGGCATGCTGTGACCAAGAGGTTTGTCTGGGCCCATGAGGTTGTTGGGCACATCTGGAGGGTGGGAGAGCTGTGGCCCATGCATGAAATCATTCATGGGAGCTCCTCCACCAGAGTTACCATGTGGGAAGTCAAAGTTTCCATGGCCCTGGTAAGTATTCCCTGATAGGAAAAAGCAGAGAAACACAGAAAAGCAGTGAGAGGCTTTACCTCAGCCAGAGTAACACAGAGAGGTGCTTAGGTCAGTCTTTTAAAGACCTACAGACATAAGTCTATCTGACTGTTATACAGTCATGTATGTGAAAAAAACACAAGTCGAGCAAACCCAGGGAAAATAAAGGATCTTGTAAAACGTTTAAGGCTATTTTTCTTAAGGCAGACAGAGTGAAAGGATGGAGCCGGCTGGGCTGCTGACCTCTACCTTGGCCCCCATACTCCGTGCTGTTCCCTCCATGCTGAGGGGGAAGGGAGGTGTAAGGCGAGGGTCCCGGCCCCAGCTGTGCGATCATTTCCATCACATTAGGCATGATCATCTGACTGGGGCTCATCGTCTTAAAGCGCTTGGCCAGAGGGCCGTCTGGATCCTCCTTTATGTGCAGGTCAGACTTTATGGGCACCGGCCGCCAACTACACGTAGGGTCAATAGTGACCTCCTCGAACTCTGAGCTGAGGAAGAGAAAAGCAGAAGATTCTGAGCATGTGATAGATCCATTAAAATCTGAGGATGTACACAGGAAGGCTGGTGGCTATGTGGTTCTGTGGTACAAACTGTTAAGGCTGTTTACTTCAGTCATACATACTTTTGGATGGCATTGAGAATTCCCCACATGTACTGGTCCACTTCCAGACCCTCCAACAATGCGGTTTTACTGAGGACAGAGAGAGCAATATGAAAGCATGTCCAAAGGGAAAAACACATTTTCAGTCCAAAATTGAATTGAGGTTTTTAGCGTACTTGCATACAGGACATCTCCACGTTCCTCTCTCACAGTTCAACTGCAGATAGGACTCCAAGTCAAAACACTGCAGAGGAGATCATTCAATAAAGCATAAGCAGGCAACATATGGAAACAGGCTAAAAATATTGTGCTGGTGTGAAGAGAAGCTAAATAAAGTACATATTAAGAACAAATACAGTCACTGTACTCTTTAATTGGTTTGATTATTAACCCTGTAAAGCCTGAACAATCAAATGATTCCAGAAAATTGCATATACAAATGTTTTTGTGTCACATTTAATACAGACAGAACCTTGTTCACACAAGGATGTTTAAACAGACAAAAACATAGAGAACACAACATTTTCCTTTATATGTTATTCCATGGATATTCCACCAGGGGACAAAATACATTTATCTGATTTTATACATGAGGATTTTTCATTAAATTCATTAAATATATTCATCTATACACCCACTTAATGCAGTTCAGGGTTATGGTTTTATTTAACACACACACACACACACACACACACATATATATGTTTAATAAATAGTATAAAAATTAATAAAACATTTTATAAAATCATATATATTGATAAATAGCAAACAACTGTGTATCAAATGTGATACACTTGGCTTTATAAGGGTAAAAGTTAGGAGAAGTGGTTTACTGCTCACGAGTCACAAAACTGAAATGATGGTACAGTTGTAAACACTTAATTTGGTTCTAACATTTCAGTACTTTTAATAGCAAATTCTCAAACAAGTGACGTTTTTCCTCTTTTTTAGCCTTTTCCCTGGTGGTACCCAGCCAGAAAACATCACTGCAATGCCTACCTGCACATGTTTGCAGTCGTGTCCCCGGGCAGGGAGCTGGATCCTCCGGAACGTGATGGGACACTTGAGGGACACTTTGATGGCTGTCTGCTCCACCCCGTCCTCTCCGTTCAGTGTGGCATTCCCAGTTGATGCTGCTACACTGCTGAAATTTCTCTTTACTGCACACAAAGAAGAGGAGGAATCAGACATTAGTATGTAAAAGAAGAAAAAGTACAGCAGAGAGCAGTAAATGAATGTTGCAAATAGGCCACAGGGGCTGTTTGCATGTAATGGAGTTACTTCAATCACTTAAGTTTAGTTTATATAGCACCGTTTTACAACAGACACTGTCATAAAGCAGCTTTACAGGAATCGAGCCTCAGACTCCTAATGAGCACGCTAAGGCAGACAAAGGCAGGAAAACTCTCTTAAGAGCCTGAAACAGAAACAATACGACTCCAGACTCAACCCACCCTCCTGTGATTGACTCTAAATAGAGGACTACTACTACAAATAATACTGGACTGCCAGTGTGCCAGTCTGAGAAGAGTTTAAAAAAGGGTTCTGGCACCTGAGATTTTGCAAATTACAAAGAAAATTACACAAGTTGACAAAATCCTGCATCTAATGACTGGGTTGACACTCAGTTCCCTGCCAACTCCTTTCAACCATACTCTAATGTCTCTAGGCACTCAGCCGTGCATGCTCTTCACATGGGTCATCAGGGAGGCACTTCCCTACATCTGTGATTCAATTAATTAAACCCATGACACCTCTGGAAAGCTCAACAGTGAGATCCAGTGTCCCAGACCCATCTCTCCCCAAGCTCACTTCACAGACCTATCAGTGCATACTCAGGGCCACCAGCTTCATGTGAATTGTACCCACACATTCAGATTCATTCAGGCAAAGTCATTGCAGCCTCCTCTGTGACTAAAGGCACACAGTGCCACAGGTCCCATTTAGACATACCAGTCTCAAATTCAGCCAGGACTCTACCTAACATTACAAATGGCCTTTAAACTTCCCCATCCAATCTGTACTCTCCTCACCCACAACCATTGGCAAGACCTTTCATCTACTTCTCTCAATTCTGTCACGGCTGCCCTTAGCACATGGCCTCTAAATCCAAATTCTACCAGCAAGGATGTGGCTTCACTACAACTCTCTACTGGTCTAATGGAACCATTAAAGCTGCAGATTGAAATTGGAACAAATACGTCTCTCTTCCTAGTTAATTTTATATTACTTATTGCATGTTTAACTCTATAAAATAAACTGTTGTTTGCTCACTGAGTACAACATATCTGCCCTCAGTGTAGTTATAACAATACACAGTGAAACCTGTCGTTTTCTACCTGCTTCCTTATATTCTTATATTTCAAACCATTGACCAATAGTAACACCTTGCACTAGCTCTCCAACACACCTGCCTTCATGCTCAAACATAATACATTTTTGACTATTTATGGATTTTTGTGCCTGACTTGGTGACCTCGCTCCTATTATAATTTATCCTACTAACACATATTATCATTAATATGTGTGTGTGTGTGTGTGTGTGTGTGTGTGTGTGTGTATTTAATAAAGATTAAATAGAGCACTCATGAATAGCAAAATAAATATAACAAATAATCTAAAATAATGACTTCCTGTTTTGGCCCATCGGTGTGTATATTATTTTGAACTACAGGTCAAAATTCAGTATCACAGGTCATGAAATGTTCTTGCAGTGTGACGACGAGGTTTGTAAATATGACAGCGTGTGCTCTTACTTTTGGTGATGCAGTGCTCTGCAGGCAGGAGCCTCTTCTTCAGCAGGCCCTGCAGGACGGATCTCACCGACGGCCTGTGCACCAACTGCAGCACGAACAAGTGTGACTAGAACAAGAGCAGAGATGTGTTAACACATGCCAGCAAGTCTCTCCACACCATCAAATCTCTACGTTAGTGCTCTGGGATAATGATATCTCCGCAGTGCAATTTGCTTTTCCAGCGGAAGACCACGAAACTGATACTGAATACACACACACACTCATATTCAGTGGAGGATCCTACACAAGCACGGCTGCTCAACCAAATCAGTGTTATCTCATTTAGTATCATATGTTATACAAGAGTGCTCTAACGCTGCCATTAAATGAGAGACGATGCATTATTCAAGAATATAGCCATTAGCTGCAGTGCAGCAGTACTCACGCAGCAGCAGGCTGTGACTGTGATCTGAATGGTGTTTCTCCCTGGCTGACACACGTGTTTCAGGTGCAAGGGTTTGTGGGAGGTCTTGTTGTCACCCCTCTCGATGGTGAGTGGGGTGGCATTGACGCTGACCTGCACCGACGCCGGCCAGTTGGTGTTCATCTGCCGGTCCTCGTGGTGGTAGCACTTAAACTGGAGCTCCAGGTCAGACCTGACAGAAACAATCAGTTAACTGCTTAATACTCCAGCATGCCAACACATACTTATAATATCAAAGCACAATGTGTGCTGCCTGCTGAAGTTTAGGGACATTTGTGTATAAAATGCATGCCATTATTGCTAAGCTAGTGCTGTCACAGATATTTACACATGACACTGTTTTCCTCAGAATAAACCTGGTTTAGTATGTGAAATGACAAAGAAAACATGTTTATTTGAATTAAAATGCTATTAAAATGTCCTTAAAGCATGTCGGCAGCGCCCGCACCTCCACATGAGGGTCTGGTGGACGGAGGGCCGCAGGTGGAAGACGTGGTTGCTGACAGCCAGATTGTGCTCCAGTCTGAAGGGCTCTAACACCACCCCGTCTCGTACAGGGAAGGTCAGCCGCAGCTCCTCATTGGGATTAGCTAAAAACCACCATACAGCATTAGCATTAGCACACAGAAACACTGATTTTACAGGAGAGACTTCGCTTATGCTTTTAAACAAGCACACTATGCAGGAAACACATAGAACTTTGCCTTTAGGGTCACATAGTTTCAACCTTCCCTGAAATGCATGCATTATGAATGCACTCAGAGTGGATGTGAAAAATAAATGAGGTAAGATAAATGAGCAGTGAGACTATTTCTTAGCCGACTGAAAGTGTTGAGAGGATCAAAGGGTCGTCTAAGCTCCGCTGATGATGGACTTTGATTGAGTGTTTAATAAAGACACAAGTTATTAGGATTGCAAAGATTCAATGTCTGTGGCACTCACTTGGTGGTGGAGGCAGGGACGTCATGTTTGGTTTCATATCGGGAGGAAATGGGGGCTTGACGTCCTGGTTGGGTGATAGATATGGAGGGATACTGCTTCCAGGAGTCATGGGTGGAGTGGGATTACCAGGAACTGGTGAGTGAGGATAGTTCACCACTTGTCGAGGAGGCTACAAGGGGAAAAAATCAAAGATATCATATTAATTAACATATTCATGACTTCAATTAATACAATGAATGAATATGTATAAAGTATTACTATATAAATGCTACAATGAATCATCTGCACTATACATAACACACAATATACATATAGCTAATACAATGACACAAAATATGGACAGACTGCTTACCCCATTGCCTTGACTGTAGGCATAACCACCTCCAGAGAAATTGTTACTTTGACCATTAAAAGGCTCTTGCTGCAGACAAAAAACAACATATATGATTTGAAGTATGAGAAAAATGCAGCTCTATTACAACAACTTAGACTGAGCAGCTTTTGAGATTTACCTTATAGTACTGGCCCATTGGCACCCCTGACTGAGGGTACTGTCCTGAGCCCTGCTGGCCTGGCATTCTCTGACCTGGGTAGTTGGGCGAGGGCAGTGCTCTGGAAGCGTTAGGGTTGGGATACTGCCCTTGCTGATTAGGAAACTGACCATTAGGTCCAAACTGCTGACCCCCATAACTGGGCTGAAAGGCAAGTTTTATTATAATCAGTGAACAGTCTAATGCACGTAATGAATCTAATGTGTAAGGTTCTTAACTTAAAGAATAGCAAAGATACCAAAAAGGCATGTAAAAGCCTCCTTCATTGTATTTTTGTCAACTTTGTGTACACGTCATAAATTCAATATTTCAAACTTCTTTAAAAACAACAGACAGAGTCAGTTCTCACCTCTCCAGGATAGGGCCTCTTGGTTCCCTGTATGGGCATGGACTGTGGCCTGGGTCCAGGATAGCCTTGCTGGGGCATCCTTTGGCCATGACCCCCAAAAGGTCCCATTCCAGGGGCACGTGGCTGATTCATGGCCATTGGTGGTCCACTGAGGTTGGTGTTATTCATGCCAGCTCCCATGCTGGCTGGATTCATGCCTCCTCCCATGGCTGGGGGGCCCCGGGGGCCAGGTTGGTTCATGAACTGGCTGTTATAGCCCTGCGTAGGTCCCATCTGAAATGAAGAGCACATCTGGAGAAAAGAGTAACAGTAGATTAGTTCATGACTGAGCAGTGGGATTAACAGCTCTGTGGCAGTAACCTATGTGAAAAACACCCACCTGGCCATACTGGTTCATGTCCTTGTTGGTCTCCTGCAGGGCGGCCACTGTGGCTGTGGCAGTAGCTGTTGCCGTGGCGGCTGCGGCTGCGACGGCAGCTGCGGCAGCAGCAGCGGCAGGCTGGGTGAAGTCTGACGGTGGCCTGGTGTGAGGGGGCATTCCTATTCCACCTGGAGCATTTGGACCACCCGGGTAACTGCAAAAGTGAAAACACCAGCATTAAACCTTAATTTACTGGCACCACGAAAGCAAAGTCAATAATGATGATATAAGAATGTCTCTCTTCCAGACTAAAAAACATCTGATGTCACTGTCTGTGTATATTAGATCTGTGGATACTATCTCCTTAGTCATTATACTCTCCCTGTCTGCTTGGCACTATGTGTAGGTGATATCATCTCTTCGGAGAAAACTCCTGGAAGACTACAAACTGAGCTAAGTGTTGGCTTGGCATCATAATCAAATATCAAATATCACTAATGGAGGACTCAATGCTCAAGTTTATTGAATTTCTCAGAGAATCCAGCAAGGAAAGGCTCCTCTCTTTGCGTACTATCTTCCCATCAGTGTGTCTGGGACTGCTCTGCTGATTTGTCAGTGCTGGGGCTTTGAACACTCACCTCCCACTGAAGCCGCCGGCTCCGGGGTGCCCCGCTCGTCCGTACATGCCCTGTTGCATGTAAGCCTGGTTGGAGCCCGCTTTGGCTGAGAACTGTTGCTGTTGGCCAGGGAACTGAGGGGAGTTGATCCCAGGGTTGCTGGCTGACATACCGGACCCTATTCCATTACCTCCAGGGTTCATAGGGTTGTTGGTGTTGGCCATAGGGTTTCCCAATACCTGATTCAAAAACAACAGCATTACAAAATTCAGCTGTCCGTGTTACCAAGAGTGCAACAGTGCAATATTCAAAAGGGAGCATTCAATACGAGTTGTTGCTTTTCTTTCTCACCTGACTTTGTGATGTATTGGTAACCCCCCAAACTGTTGTGACCACCGACAATGAACCTGGGGCCTGGTTGGTGTTTTGCTGCCATGGAACGGAGTCGTACGGGAAGGACCCATCACTGAAAATCAAACAATAACATCACATTGATGTTCAAACCCCAGTGCTATATGTAAGATCAGGAAGTTTCTGCTCTGTACAGTGGGGTCTAGAGCACTAAGGGGCAGCTACAGAGAGGTTTGCTGACTTGTGGAAGAATTCTCTCCTGAATGGAGGACATTGTTTCCCATGGAACCGAAGCTGTAGGATTCGCCAGGGAGACTTTCCTTGGCAACCAATCAGAGCTCAGGCCTAAGCCCAGAGCACAGAATGTTCTATTAAACATAACTTCATTGAGCCAGTGCTTCTCCTCTGTCTGGAGACCCCAGAGGCCCTTTCTCTGGCACTCTATCAACAAACAACTCCACAGGCAAAATCCTTCAGTGACTAATACAGAGCAAAGTTTAAAGGAAAAAGATCATTCAATTTTTTTTTGTCTTGACATCGCTAGACGACTCTGATAGTCAGCAATGATTCAATGTTTACACAGCACGGCTGACAGAACCTTTACTGCCGGTGTCTTGGAAAAGATTGAGTATGGACAACTGGTGGTAACAGTGGGGGCCAAGTGAAATGGGCAGCCATTAAGCACAGTTCAAGTGCACTGTATTTAAGTGGATGGCTCACTCTGGAGACAAGTTTAACATGCTACAAGAAAAGCCTTAACTTAGCACAATGTCCCTATGCTGAAGCTGAAGCTCAAGGGGCAACAGGTTCAGAGCCGTGGTTGTCACAGTGCTTGGAGCAGGTCCAGAGAGAGGCAGGCTAGTCGTCTGCAGAACTGGGCTTTTGTCTGGCCAGTGCGCACTGACCTGTGGGAGAGTGAGGGCTTCATGGAGTTCATGGGCGGCTGCATGGGCACTTTGCCCTGGGGCTCACTCTGCCGATTCTTCTGGTGTCGCAGCAGGAGCAGACGACCCAGCTCCTCACACCAGGATGACAGCAGAGCTAGAAGGAGAGAGAGAGAGAGAGAGAGATGACAGATGAGTCTATAGAACTAACATAAACTCATCTTACAACATGAACGCCTTACTTAACTGCTACTGAGACTACTGACAGATCAGATTTACAGTACTGTGCAAAAATCCTAAACATCGGAGAAAATTATATACAAATTAATGTTTCTGGCCAATAACTTTTTAGTTAAAAATGTGTAAATAAATAAAACATTCATTGCAATTGTTCTGTGTGTATTACAGTGCTACATCAAAAATATTGCAAATAAAGTTAATTGTTTTTCATCATTTTCATCCAAGAAGGTAAAATGTCATTTTATGTTCATTACATGGAAGTGTCACATTTCAAACCATTTTTGATTTACTGCTGATCAGTTTGGCTTATAGCAGAAATTAATAAATAATTAAAAATAATAATAATAATATTAGAATATTTCATTTTGAGTAAATTACTATTTAAACAGTAACAACATTAAAACAAAAAGGCTTGATATATATATATATATATATATATATATATATATACACACACACACACACACACACACACACACACACACACACACACACACTTACGAGTTTACCCTTTTTGAATTCAGTTAAAAACAAAAATTAACTTATTTCACAATATGCTAATTTTTGCAGGTGCATTAGTAGCTTAAACATTTCAGGTTTTGTTATCAGCCAGTAGCTTCATCTACTCAAAATGTTAAATCAGGTATGTTGATGGTAGAGTTGAACAAATCCATGAAAAGATCAGTGTGGACACATAAATCAATAATCAATATAATTATATATTATATATAGAATATAACTGAAGTCTTCTAACCACCAAATCAACATACAGAATTTATCTATTGATTAATTTAAATGATTAATTT